>JBAKBP010005061.1:0-126825 GCA_037953745.1 Lithodes maja | reverse complement strand
CTCAGTATGAGTTTACAAATGTTTAGAATCCCAAATAAATCGTGGGCTAGTGAAATTATTGTTTTTGTTTGTGTAGTTATGGAAGTCTGCAGTTTTCGCAATCCTCTGATTCATCTGTATAATGGGTGTACAATTTGTTACTTAGTATTATGTCTTATATAATAACAGGTAACTAGGCAGGGGGCTAGGAATCCTCCTCTCATTGTAAAATTTTCCAACTCATCGAGACAGAGAAAGGGGCGAGGGAACGCGAAAGTGGTCCCGGACCCTGAGAATTGGAACCCTTGAATGTTGTTTCTGTTCGTGTTCTGTCTAGAGTCGGCCACCCCCAGCAATGGGGATGTGCCTGAGTATATACATACATATAGATAATCATATATTTACAAAAATCGGCATGGCAATAGAAAATTAAGAAATTAAACACTTGCAGTCAATTTACTCTCAAGTTTTTTGCCAATGATAAAATATTGTTCTAAATTATGCTAATGTTTATGTAGTTTTTTTCTCGAAATACTCTAAAATATAATTATAATCCATAGTAGGATACATTGTAGCAATAGTAATTTTATAGATAATCTTATATTTCGTAAGTGTTTATAAATTCATGAAATTAATATCTATATATCCGTCATACTTTCAGCATTAAACACTAAAATAATTATAATAAAATATATTCATAGTTACGCAGGCTCAAACTAGCACTATCTGAAAGCTTAAGTATAATGTACTGTATATAGTGATGATTACACAGACTCCAACTAGCACAAACTAAAAGCTTAACTATGCTGTATATTATTATGAGTACGTACAAGCTTCATGTTGTTGGATGCAGAGAGAGAGTTCTGTATCATCAACACCACATCGGGCTACTTATATACCAGCAATAGAGGAGAAGAGTTGCCACCACGCATTTTGTTACCATTATTACTTTTTGTTCTTATATTTTCTGTTTGTCTTAATTTTTTTGCATGAGAGTGCAGGGTGGCTCATCTGGATAGAGATCATTGCCACACGTTCCTCTTGGTCAAGGTCATCCCTTTCAGTGACAGTTTTATGGAGGTTATAGTTAGGCGTTTTTGTTTAGCCTAGGAATGATCTATAGCATTAAACAGGTTAACACAGATTTACCTTCTTTGATTTGTATAACTTACCTAGACTGGACTTGGCATTCTATCGCAGTATTTAATGTTGGTTGCATTATATATATATATATATATATATATATATATATATATATATATATATATATATATATATATATATATATATATATAATATTATATATATATATATATACATTCGTGATTTACGTGTTTTACTTTGGATTATATGTCTGAATAAATGGATGTTAAAATAATCCTTCAATAAAAAATACATACACCACCAATATGCATGACATTTTTACTATAAAACATTACAGTTATGTTAAATACCTCATCTTTAGTTTTTATGTTTTCCCTGAAAATAATATAAATCGGATCTAAATATTTCCTTGATATACAGTGTTTCTCAAATTCGCGTATCATACGTGTTTAGATAATCAATGGACACATTTATAAACCACAATTATACCCACAAAAAGGGGTTGTTGGGGCTGAATAGCTAAGGAAATACACTAACGGAAAAAATATAATTAAAATTATATACATTTTTGGTGGTCGTTCATCTCTGTTTAAATACGACGGTTGTGTTCCTAAGCATATGTGAACAATGCTCTCCACCCCAAACTAATTTATACTATGCAATTTGTGTGTGAATAATGTGACACAATTTACCGTAACAAAACCGTTACTCAGAATAAGAGTACAGTAGAAATTTCAAAACATTTGCTAAGGCATCACAAATTGGCATTAATACTGTACTTATAATAAAAACTTAATCATACTAAAAATGAGTCGATGTGTAAAAGTCTAATAACCTACTAGCTTGGCATTTGAAGTCATCCTTTTGTTTCAAACTATAATTATCAGTGTGTCTATCTGCTTCTACATACAATAATTGGGTAAATATTCCATTTACTGAATCTTTACACTAAATAATAAAGGATACTTCCCCTTATCATTAACCCACTGGACCCCAGCGCACGTTATACTGTACATTGCCTATGTATGTACCGCACAGTCCCAGCGATGGAGCGTAAGTGACCGCAACTTTCGCCCTTAATTAATCTTTTCCTATGGCACCTAGAGGGATCAGATTTGTATGGGAACTACTTTAGGATCCAGCAGAAAAATACCGATGGTTGGGGCAACCCATCCAAGTCCAGCCTCGTGCGTGTGGTCACGCGTTGGTGTGAGAGGCTAGTACACCGCCTACCCTTGCGAGTGTTGCACCCAGTGATAGTTGTGTTTTGCATTTGAAGCAAAAGTCTTGTAAAGGTCTGCTTGTACTCTCCATCCTGTCTGCCTTCTTTTCTTCTGCTAAATGCAATACCTTTTATTCTGCATCTCTAAATACTTTCCCTAAGTTGTTCCTCCATGTGTCCTGGTCACTGGGAATTTCCTTCCAGCTGTCGATGAACATGCTTAAAGTGTCCAGGTCTCGTTTTCATACATGTTTGTATCGCAACCATGAAGACTCCGTAGGTCTTCATGCATGAGTAAGCTCACGACACAGGATGTCTTTTGGGATACTTCCGTAATAAACAGTATGCAGTATATATACTGTATATATATATACAGGGTGTCCCAAAATGTATGTGCCAAATTTCAGGATGTGATTATACAGATGAATTGAGGCATACAATGTTCCATAACAGAAACTCTAAATGTCAACCATTTAAGAAGTATTGAAGGTTTTATGCAGTGTCCCCCTTCCCTTACCCCCCCCCCCTCACACCCCTGCATTTCTGTAATGAAGTCTAACATGTCAAATAGTTTCGAGCAGCTCCAAAGTGAGGGAATATGTCTATATTGATTTTGCAACTTATATAATTATATCTTGATAATAACAAGATAAAATATTTGCAGTTAAATGAGGACTTGGTTTGCTCCAGGACAGCCGTATGGGGAAATACTTAAGAACATTACATTTTCAACTGGCAATATCTCTAAACATTAGCAGCCAGAATCAGTCTGTTGATCCATTAGGATATGATCTAGTTAATTCTGTGTTCTGTGTCTTTTCTAGCCTCACTATCATAATTGTATCCTTAATTGTACATATACAATGAATTACTTGTATTGGTCACGATTGATACCTATTATGTCAATCATGTTATGGTAGATATATCTTTTACATACTCGATAGTTCTGTCAACCCGTGATCAAATTTAGAGGAAAAAGGAAATATATTAAGTAAGGACGTGTAGTCGTACTTCGTTCTGGAAATTCTTACTGCTGTATCATTATGCTTGTCATTTACTCATGTTGGTAAACATTATGAAAAAATAGGCTTGTTATTGTCAGTGTTCATTGCCAATCGATTAGCTTTTGATCCTTGGTGTATTATTATTATTTATATGTTGATATTATTACAGTGTCATTCCAGCCAAGCATAATCCAATTCATTTAATAGTAATAAACTGTTCGCAACACACAAATTATTAAATCTATAATAACAGGAGTGTAAAACATTGTAGGTCAAATTCACGTACATTTATTCAGATATCAATAAAAGAGCACACATATAAATTACATTCCTATTTCGATCACACTTAGCATTCTTTGGATACAAACATCCAGATAAGAATTTATTGGTATCGGCCGTAAGATTCGGGGGATCGGTTTCTGTCCTCCTCGGCGGCCTTAGCGATCTGGTCAAGCACGTACTGGGGGATGGGGTGGGGGAACTCGGGAGCCACGGGAAGGTGGTCACCCTGAGGCTGGAAGCCGTTCTCGTCAGCCACGAACTTGATGTGGATGGGGGTGCCGTCAGGGGAGGTGTATCTGTAAGAAGGAAATCGATATATTAGTATGACTGGCTGTTCCGTATTTGAGATTAATAACAAAATTCATTATTGTGCAGTATGATTAGAACTATTATCAAGACACTCACGCAAAGTATCCGGAGCTGACGACAGCATCTTCAGGTCCTGTTGGAGAGCCGGACTGGGAGGCAACGATGCCGTTGCTGGTCTCCACGCCGAGGGTGTAGGTACCGTCGTCCTCGATGTTAAAGTCGTGCTTGAGGATCTCTGCCTCCTCCTCACTGGAACTGGAGCTGTAGGTGGGGGTGGCGACGGCCACGGCGGCCACAACGGCGAGGATCAACTGCAAAGGACAAATTTACTGTATATCTGAATATAAGGCGGAATTATGATATTGTCGTAACGGTACCAGTATTTTGTTTTTTTAATGTACAAAATTCAGTGTGCAGAGCATAATCTATGCATACCTCCAACGATTATGTTGTACTAATGAATCTCAGTATGAGTTTACAAATGTTTAGAATCCCAAATAAATCGTGGGCTAGTGAAATTATTGTTTTTGTTTGTGTAGTTATGGAAGTCTGCAGTTTTCGCAATCCTCTGATTAATCTGTATAATGGGTGTACAATTTGTTACTTAGTATTATGTCTTATATAATAACAGGTAACTAGGCAGGGGGCTAGGAATCCTCCTCTCATTGTAAAATTTTCCAACTCATCGAGACAGAGAAAGGGGCGAGGGAACGCGAAAGTGGTCCCGGACCCTGAGAATTGGAACCCTTGAATGTTGTTTCTGTTCGTGTTCTGTCTAGAGTCGGCCACCCCCAGCAATGGGGATGTGCCTGAGTATGTATATACATACATATAGATAATCATATATTTACAAAAATCGGCATGGCAATAGAAAATTAAGAAATTAAACACTTGCAGTCAATTTACTCTCAAGTTTTTTGCCAATGATAAAATATTGTTCTAAATTATGCTAATGTTTATGTAGTTTTTTTCTCGAAATACTGTAAAATATAATTATAATCCATAGTAGGATACATTGTAGCAATAGTAATTTTATAGATAATCTTATATTTCGTAAGTGCTTATAAATTCATGAAATGAATATCTATATATCCGTCATACTTTCAGCATTAAACACTAAAATAATTATAATAAAATATATTCATAGTTACGCAGGCTCAAACTAGCACTATCTGAAAGCTTAAGTATAATGTACTGTATATAGTGATGATTACACAGACTCCAACTAGCACAAACTAAAAGCTTAACTATGCTGTATATTATTATGAGTACGTACAAGCTTCATGTTGTTGGATGCAGAGAGAGAGAGTTCTGTATCATCAACACCACATCGGGCTACTTATATACCAGCAATAGAGGAGAAGAGTTGCCACCACGCATTTTGTTACCATTATTACTTTTTGTTCTTATATTTTCTGTTTGTCTTAATTTTTTTGCATGAGAGTGCAGGGTGGCTCATCTGGATAGAGATCATTGCCACACGTTCCTCTTGGTCAAGGTCATCCCTTTCAGTGACAGTTTTATGGAGGTTATAGTTAGGCGTTTTTGTTTAGCCTAGGAATGATCTATAGCATTAAACAGGTTAACACAGATTTACCTTCTTTGATTTGTATAACTTACCTAGACTGGACTTGGCATTCTATCGCAGTATTTAATGTTGGTTGCATTATATATATATATATATATATATATATATATATATATATATATATATATATATATATATATATATATATACATTCGTGATTTACGTGTTTTACTTTGGATTATATGTCTGAATAAATGGATGTTAAAATAATCCTTCAATAAAAAATACATACACCACCAATATGCATGACATTTTTACTATAAAACATTACAGTTATGTTAAATACCTCATCTTTAGTTTTTATGTTTTCCCTGAAAATAATATAAATCGGATCTAAATATTTCCTTGATATACAGTGTTTCTCAAATTCGCGTATCATACGTGTTTAGATAATCAATGGACACATTTATAAACCACAATTATACCCACAAAAAGGGGTTGTTGGGGCTGAATAGCTAAGGAAATACACTAACGGAAAAAATATAATTAAAATTATATACATTTTTGGTGGTCGTTCTCTGTTTAAATACGACGGTTGTGTTCCTAAGCATATGTGAACAATGCTCTCCACCCCAAACTAATTTATACTATGCAATTTGTGTGTGAATAATGTGACACAATTTACCGTAACAAAACCGTTACTCAGAATAAGAGTACAGTAGAAATTTCAAAACATTTGCTAAGGCATCACAAATTGGCATTAATACTGTACTTATAATAAAAACTTAATCATACTAAAAATGAGTCGATGTGTAAAAGTCTAATAACCTACTAGCTTGGCATTTGAAGTCATCCTTTTGTTTCAAACTATAATTATCAGTGTGTCTATCTGCTTCTACATACAATAATTGGGTAAATATTCCATTTACTGAATCTTTACACTAAATAATAAAGGATACTTCCCCTTATCATTAACCCACTGGACCCCAGCGCACGTTATACTGTACATTGCCTATGTATGTACCGCACAGTCCCAGCGATGCAGCGTAAGTGACCGCAACTTTCGCCCTTAATTAATCTTTTCCTATGGCACCTAGAGGGATCAGATTTGTATGGGAACTACTTTAAGATCCAGCAGAACAATACCGATGGTTGGGGCAACCCATCCAAGTCCAGCCTCGTGCGTGTGGTCACGCGTTGGTGTGAGAGGCTAGTACACCGCCTACCCTTGCGAGTGTTGCACCCAGTGATAGTTGTGTTTTGCATTTGAAGCAAAAGTCTTGTAAAGGTCTGCTTGTACTCTCCATCCTGTCTGCCTTCTTTTCTTCTGCTAAATGCAATACCTTTTATTCTGCATCTCTAAATACTTTCCCTAAGTTGTTCCTCCATGTGTCCTGGTCACTGGGAATTTCCTTCCAGCTGTCGATGAACATGCTTAAAGTGTCCAGGTCTCGTTTTCATACATGTTTGTATCGCAACCATGAAGACTCCTTAGGTCTTCATGCATGAGTAAGCTCACGACACAGGATGTCTTTTGGGATACTTCCGTAATAAACAGTATGCAGTATATATACTGTATATATATATATATATATATATATATATATATATATATATATATATATATATTTACAGGGTGTCCCAAAATGTATGTGCCAAATTTCAGGATGTGATTATACAGATGAATTGAGGCATACAATGTTCCATAACAGAAACTCTAAATGTCAACCATTTAAGAAGTATTGAAGGTTTTATGCAGTGTCCCCCTTCCCTTACCCCCCCCCCCCCCCTCACACCCCTGCATTTCTGTAATGAAGTCTAACATGTCAAATAGTTTCGAGCAGCTCCAAAGTGAGGGAATATGTCTATATTGATTTTGCAACTTATATAATTATATCTTGATAATAACAAGATAAAATATTTGCAGTTAAATGAGGACTTGGTTTGCTCCAGGACAGCCGTATGGGGAAATACTTAAGAACATTACATTTTCAACTGGCAATATCTCTAAACATTAGCAGCCAGAATCAGTCTGTTGATCCATTAGGATATGATCTAGTTAATTCTGTGTTCTGTGTCTTTTCTAGCCTCACTATCATAATTGTATCCTTAATTGTACATATACAATGAATTACTTGTATTGGTCACGATTGATACCTATTATGTCAATCATGTTATGGTAGATATATCTTTTACATACTCGATAGTTCTGTCAACCCGTGATCAAATTTAGAGGAAAAAGGAAATATATTAAGTAAGGACGTGTAGTCGTACTTCGTTCTGGAAATTCTTACTGCTGTATCATTATGCTTGTCATTTACTCATGTTGGTAAACATTATGAAAAAATAGGCTTGTTATTGTCAGTGTTCATTGCCAATCGATTAGCTTTTGATCCTTGGTGTATTATTATTATTTATATGTTGATATTATTACAGTGTCATTCCAGCCAAGCATAATCCAATTCATTTAATAGTAATAAACTGTTCGCAACACACAAATTATTAAATCTATAATAACAGGAGTGTAAAACATTGTAGGTCAAATTCACGTACATTTATTCAGATATCAATAAAAGAGCACACATATAAATTACATTCCTATTTCGATCACACTTAGCATTCTTTGGATACAAACATCCAGATAAGAATTTATTGGTATCGGCCGTAAGATTCGGGGGATCGGTTTCTGTCCTCCTCGGCGGCCTTAGCGATCTGGTCAAGCACGTACTGGGGGATGGGGTGGGGGAACTCGGGAGCCACAGGAAGGTGGTCACCCTGAGGCTGGAAGCCGTTCTCGTCAGCCACGAACTTGATGTGGATGGGGGTGCCGTCAGGGGAGGTGTATCTGTAAGAAGGAAATCGATATATTAGTATGACTGGCTGTTCCGTATTTGAGATTAATAACAAAATTCATTATTGTGCAGTATGATTAGAACTATTATCAAGACACTCACGCAAAGTATCCGGAGCTGACGACAGCATCTTCAGGTCCTGTTGGAGAGCCGGACTGGGAGGCAACGATGCCGTTGCTGGTCTCCATGCCGAGGGTGTAGGTACCGTCGTCCTCGATGTTAAAGTCGTGCTTGAGGATCTCTGCCTCCTCCTCACTGGAACTGGAGCTGTAGGTGGGGGTGGCGACGGCCACGGCGGCCACAACGGCGAGGATCAACTGCAAAGGACAAATTTACTGTATATCTGAATATAAGGCGGAATTATGATATTGTCGTAACGGTACCAGTATTTTGTTTTTTTAATGTACAAAATTCAGTGTGCAGAGCATAATCTATGCATATCTCCAACGATTATGTTGTACTAATGAATCTCAGTATGAGTTTACAAATGTTTAGAATCCCAAATAAATCGTGGGCTAGTGAAATTATTGTTTTTGTTTGTGTAGTTATGGAAGTCTGCAGTTTTCGCAATCCTCTGATTCATCTGTATAATGGGTGTACAATTTGTTACTTAGTATTATGTCTTATATAATAACAGGTAACTAGGCAGGGGGCTAGGAATCCTCCTCTCATTGTAAAATTTGCCAACTCATCGAGACAGAGAAAGGGGCGAGGGAACGCGAAAGTGGTCCCGGACCCTGAGAATTGGAACCCTTGAATGTTGTTTCTGTTCGTGTTCTGTCTAGAGTCAGCCACCCCCAGCAATGGGGATGTGCCTGAGTATATACATACATATAGATAATCATATATTTACAAAAATCGGCATGGCAATAGAAAATTAAGAAATTAAACACTTGCAGTCAATTTACTCTCAAGTTTTTTGCCAATGATAAAATATTGTTCTAAATTTGGCTAATGTTTATGTAGTTTTTTTTCGAAATACTGTAAAATATAATTATAATCCATAGTAGGATACATTGTAGCAATAGTAATTTTATAGATAATCTTATATTTCGTAAGTGCTTATAAATTCATGAAATGAATATCTATATATCCGTCATACTTTCAGCATTAAACACTAAAATAATTATAATAAAATATATTCATAGTTACGCAGGCTCAAACTAGCACTATCTGAAAGATTAAATATAATGTATTGTATATAGTGATGATTACACAGACTCCAACTAGCACAAACTAAAAGCTTAACTATGCTGTATATTATTATGAGTACGTACAAGCTTCATGTTGTTGGATGCAGAGAGAGAGTTCTGTATCATCAACACCACATCGGGCTACTTATATACCAGCAATAGAGGAGAAGAGTTGCCACCACGCATTTTGTTACCATTATTACTTTTTGTTCTTATATTTTCTGTTTGTCTTTTTTTTTTTTTTGCACGAGAGTGCAGGGCAGCTCATCTGGATAGAGATCATTGCCACACGTTCCTCTTGGTCAAGGTCATCCCTTTCAGTGAGAGTTTTATGGAGGGTACAGTTAGGCGTTTTTGTTTAGCCTAGGAATGATCTGTAGCATTAAACAGGTTAACACAGATTTACCTTCTTTGATTTGTATAATTTGCGTAGAATGGAATTGGCACTCTATTGCAGTATTTAATGTTGGTTGCATTATATATATGTATATACAGTATATTCGTGATTTACGTTTCTAACTTTGGATTATATGTCTGAATAAATGGATGTTATTATTATCCTTCAATAAGAAATAAATGCAACACCAATATGCATGAAATTTTTACTATAAAACATTACAGTTATGTCAAATACCTCATCTTTAGTTTGTATGTTTTCCCTGAAAATTACATAAATCGGATCTAAATATTTCCTTGTTATACAGTGTTTGTCAAATTCGCGGATCATCCGTTTTTAGATAATCAATGGACACATCTATAAACCACAATTCTACCCACACAAAAGGGTTATTGGGGATAAATAGTTAAGGATATACACGAACGGAAAAAAATAACATTAAAAATTATATACATCTATGGTGGCCGTTCATCTCTGTTTGAATACGACGGTTGTATTCCTAAGCATAGGGGAACAATGCTCTCCAAGCCAAACTATTATATACTATGTAATTTTCGTGTGAATATTTTGACACTATTTACCGTAACTGCTACTCAGGATAAGAGTACAGTAGAACTTTGAAAACAATTGCTAAAGCATCAAAAATTGGCATTGATTCTGTACTTATAATAAAAACGTAATCATATTAAAATGAGTCGATGTATAAAAGCCTAATAACCTACTAGCTTGACATTATTTTGAAGTCATCCTTTTGTTTCAAACCACAATTATCAGTGTGTCTATCTGCTTCTATATACAATACTTGGGTAAATATTCCATTTACTGAATCTTTACACTAAATAATAAATGATACGTCCCCTTAACTTTAACTGTGGTCGTTTTCGAATAATTCACTTTTCTATGCCTAACTAATATATATATATATATACTGTATATTTTAGTAGTAGTAGTGTAGTAGTAGTAATAGTAGTATGCATACAGTATGTCAATCTAGGAATACTATGGATCTTCCCCATGGTTCGTGGTGCAACAAGTACTTAGCTTACAGAGACCCACACGGGAATGAGGGGCCACGCTATATTTGTTGCATTTGAGGCAAAAGTCTCGTAGAGGTCTGCTTATACTTTCATTCCTGTTTGCCTTCTCTTCTTATGTTGTATGTAATAACCTTTATTCTGCATATCTAAATTCTTGTCCTAGGTTGTGCTTCTATGTGTCCTGGTCACTGAGAATTTCCTTCCAGCTGTCCATGGTCATGCTTAGAACGTCCAGGTCTCGTTTTCATACATGTTTGTATCGCAACCATGAAGGTTCCGTAGGTCTTCATGCATGAGTAAGCTCACGACACAGGATGTATTTTAGGATACTTCCGTAATAAACATTATGCAGTATATAATATATATATACAGGTGTCCCAAAATGTATATGCCAAACTTTATGATATGAATATACAGTTGAGTTGAGGCATACAATTTTCCATAGCAGAAACTCTAAATGTCAACTATTTAAGAGGTATTGAAGGTTTTATACAGTCTCCCCCCTCCCCCTTCCCTCATCCTCCCCCCCCCCCCCCCCCTGCATTGCTGTAATGAATTCTACCGTGTCAAATAGTTTCGAGCAGCTCCAAAGTGAGCGAATATGTCTATATTAATTACGCATATTATATAATTTGCAGTTACATGAGGATTTGGTATGCTCTAGGACAGCCGTATGTTGAAATACTTAAAAACATTACATTTTCAACTGGCATTATCTCTAGATATTAGCAGCCAGGATCAGTCTCTTGTTCCCTTAGGATATGATCTAGGTTAAGTCTGTGTTTTGTGTATTTTCAGCCTCATTGGCTGCCGGCTTGAAATAAACCGATTAATATTAGTATTATCATTATTATTATACATACACGTACATACATACACTTTTATGATTGAGTGATCTATACGAAGTACGGGCTTTAAGGGAGGTTTTTTGTTTTCTCTGGACACCCTTCTTCCTCATGCATAGCCTCAATTGTTTTGATATTATAACACGCTAGCCTTTTTAGTTTGGCGACTTTAAGACCTCTCGCCCCATTTTTATTTTATCTTATTAAGCTGAATAGAAATTTTAGAAGCAACAAAAAATAGTTTTGTGCCATTATCAATGTAGAATGTCATTAATAAGCTTCCATAAGAAGTTGCAAATCCATCACGTGAAGGTGATATTTGGCACTGTTTGCACTTATACAAACCCTACTACCTTACTGGATTGCTTAACAAGCTCAATGCAATGTAAAATCGTATGATTTTACTACCTCATAATCCCCTTTCATTTCTTTGTGTACCTGGAATTCAGTAATATATACCTTTCAAGTTGAAGGTACACTAGCCTCACTATCAAAATTGTATCCTTAATTGTACATATAAAATGGATTACTTATATTAGTCCCGATTGATACCTATTATGTCAATCATGTTATGGTAGATATATTTTTACATACTCGATAGTTCTGTCAACCCGTGATCAAATTTAGAGGAAAAAATTAATATATTAAGTAAGGACGTGTAATCGTACTTCGTTCTGGAAATTCTTAGTGCTGTATCATTACGCTTGTCATTTACTCATGTTGGTAAACATTATGAAAAAATAAGCTTGTTATTGTCAGTGTTCATTGCCAATCGATTAGCTTTTGATCCTTGGTGTATTATTATTATTTATATGTTGATGTTATTACAGTGTCATTCCACCCAAGCATAATCCAATTAATTTAATACTAATAAACTGTTTGCAACACACAAATTATTAAATCTATAATAACAGGAGTGTAAAACATTGTAGTTCAAATTCACGTACATTTATTCAGACATCAATAAAAGAGCACACATATAAATTACATTCCTATTTCGATCACACTTAGCATTCTTTGGATACAAACATCCAGATAAGAATTTATTGGTATCGGCCGTAAGATTCGGGGGATCGGTTCCTGTCCTCCTCGGCGGCCTTAGCGATCTGGTCAAGCACGTACTGGGGGATGGGGTGGGGGAACTCGGGAGCCACGGGAAGGTGGTCACCCTGAGGCTGGAAGCCGTTCTCGTCAGCCACGAACTTGATGTGGATGGGTGTGCCGTCAGGGGAGGTGTATCTGTAAGAAGGAAATCGATATATTAGTATGACTGGCTGTTCCGTATTTGAGATTAATAACAAAATTCATTATTGTGCAGTATGATCAGAACTATTATCAAGACACTCACGCAAAGTATCCGGAGCTGACGACAGCATCTTCAGGTCCTGTTGGAGAGCCGGACTGGGAGGCAACGATGCCGTTGCTGGTCTCCACGCCGAGGGTGTAGGTACCGTCGTCCTCGATGTTAAAGTCGTGCTTGAGGATCACTGCCTCCTCACTGCTGTAGGTGGGGGCGGCGACGGCCACGGCGGCCACAACGGCGAGGATCAACTGCAAAGGAAAAAGTTGCTGTTTATCTGAATATAAAGAGGAATTATGATATTGTCGTAACGGTACCAGTATTTTGTTTTTTTAATGTATATAATTCAGTGTGCAGAGCATAATCTATGCATATTTCCAAAGATTATGTTGTACTAATGAATCTCAGTATGAGTTTACAAATGTTTAGAATACCAAATAAATCGTGGGCTAGTGAAATTATTGTTTTTTGTGTAGTTATGGAAGTCTGCAGTTTTCGCAATCCTCTGATTCATCTGTATAATGGGTGTACAATTTGTTACTTAGTATTATGTCTTATATAATAACAATTAACTAGGCAGGGGGCTAGGAATCCTCCTCTCATTGTAAAATTTTCCAACTCATCGAGACAGAGAAAGGGGCGAGGGAACGCGAAAGTGGTCCCGGACCCTGATAATTGGAACCCTTGAAAGTTGTTTCTGTTCGGGTTCTGTCTAGAGTCGGCCACCTCCAGCAATGGGGATGTGCCTGAGTATATACATACATATACATATATCATATATTTACAAAAATCGGCATGGCAATAGAAAATTAAGAAAATAAACACCTGCAGTCAATTTACTCTCAAGTTGTTTGCCAATGATAAAATATTGTTCTAAATTATGTTAATGTTTATGTAGTTTTTTTTTCTCGAAATACTGTGAAATATAATTATAATCCATAGTAGGATACCTTGTAGCAATAGTAATTTTATAGATAATCTTATATTTCGTAAGTGCTTATAAATTCATGAAATGAATATATCCGTCATACTTTCAGCATTAAACACTAAAATAATTATAATAAAATATATTCATAGTTACGCAGGCTCAAACTAGCACTATCTGAAAGCTTAAGTATAATGTACTGTATATAGTGATGATTACACAGACTCCAACTAGCACAAACTAAAAGCTTAACTATGCTGTATATTATTATGAGTACGTACAAGCTTCATGTTGTTGGATGCAGAGAGAGAGTTCTGTATCATCAACACCACATCGGGCTACTTATATACCAGCAATAGAGGAGAAGAGTTGCCACCACTCATTTTGTTACCATTATTACTTTTTGTTCTTATATTTTCTGTTTGTCTTTATTTTTTTGCATGAGAGTGCAGGGCGGCTCATCTGGATAGATCATTGCCACACGTTCCTCTTGGTCAAGGTCATCCCTTTCAGTGAGAGTTTTATGGAGGGTACAGTTAGGCGTTTTTGTTTAGCCTAGGAATGATCTGTGGCATTGAACAGGTTAACACAGATTTACCTTCTTTGATTTGTATAATTTGCGTAGAATGGAATGGCACTCTATTGCAGTATTTAATGTTGGTTGCATTATATATCTATATATACTGTATATATATATATATATATATATATATATATATATATATATATACAGTATATTCGTGATTTACGTTTCTTATTTTGGATTATATGTCTGAATAAATGGATGTTATTATAATCCTTCAATAAGAAATAAATGCACCACCAATATGCATGAAATTTTAACTATAAAACATTACAGTTATGTCAAATACCTCATCTTTAGTTTGTATGTTTTCCCTGAAAATAATATAAATCGGATCTAAATATTTCCTTGTTATACAGTGTTTGTCAAATTCGCGGATACACCGTTTTTAGATAACTAATGGACACATCTATAAACCACAATTCTACCCACACAAAAGGGTTATTGGGGATAAATAGTTAAGGAAATACACGAACGGAAAATAATAACATTAACAATTATATACATCTATGGTGGCCGTTCACCTCTGTTTGAATACGACGGTTGTATTCCTAAGCATAGGGGAACAATGCTCTCCAAGCCAAACTATTATATACTATGTAATTTTCGTGTGAATTATTTTGACACTATTTACCGTAACTGCTACTCAGGATAAGAGTACAGTAGTACTTTGAAAACAATTGCTAAAGCATCAAAAATTGGCATTGATTCTGTACTTATAATAAAAACGTAATCATATTAAAATGAGTTGATGTGTATAAGCCTAATAACCTACTAGCTTGACATTTGAAGTCATCCTTTTGTTTCAAACCATAATTATCAGTGTGTCTATCTGCTTCTATATACAATACTTGGATAAATATTCCATTTACTGAATCTTTACACTAAATAATAAAGAATACTTCCCCTTAACATTAACTGTGGTCGTTTTCGAAAAATTCACTTTTCTATGCCTAACTAATAATTATATATACACTGTATATATATATATATATATATATATATATATATATATATATATACCGTATGTATATATATATATATATATATATATATATATATATATACTGATATACTGTATATTAGTAGTAGTAGTAGTAGTAGTATGCATACAGTATGTGAATCTAGGAATACTATGGATCTCCCCCGTGGTTCGTGGTGCAACAAGTACTTTAGCTTACAGAGACCCACACGGGAATGAGGGGCCACGCTATATTTGTTGCATTTGAGGCAAAACTCTCGTAGAGGTCTGCTTATACTTTCCTTCCTGTTTGCCTTCTGTTCTTCTGTTGTATGTAATAACCTTTATTCTGCATCTCTAAATTCTTGTCCTAGGTTGTGCTTCTATGTGTCCTGGTCACTGAGAATTTCCTTCCAGCTGTCCATGGTCGTGCTTAGAACGTCCAGGTCTCGTTTTCATACATGTTTGTATCGCAACCATGAAGGTTCCGTAGGTCTTAATGCATGAGTAAGCTCACGACACAGGATGTCTTTTAGGATACTTCCGTAATAAACATTATGCAGTATATAATATATATATACAGGGTGTCCCAAAATGTATATGCCAAACTTCAAGATATGAATATACAGATGAGTTTAGGCATACAATTTTTCATAGCAGAAACTCTAAATGTCAACCATTTAAGAGGTATTGAAGGTTTTATACAGTGTCCCCCCCCCCCTTCCCTTATCCTCCCCCCCCCCCCTGCATTGCTGTAATGAATTCTACCATGTCAAATAGTTTCGAGCAGCTCCAAAGTGAGCGAATATGTCTATATTAATTACGCATATTATATAATTATGTCTTGATAATAACAAGGTAAAATATTTGCAGTTACATGAGGATTTGGTATGCTCTAGGACAGCCGTATGTTGAAATACTTAAGAACATTACATTTTCAACTGGCATTTTCTCTAGATATTAGCAGCCAGGATCAGTCTCTTGTTCCCTTAGGATATGATCTAGGTCAAGTCTGTGTTTTGTGTATTTTCTGCCTCATTGGCTGCCGGCTTGAAATAAACCGATTAATATTAGTATTATCATTATTATTATACATACACGTACATACATACACTTTTATGATCGAGTGATCTATACGAAGTACTGGCATTAAGGGAGGTTTTTGTTTTCTCTGGACACCCTTCTTCCTCATGCATAGCCTCAATTGTTTTGATATTATAACACGCTAGCCTTTTTAGTTTGGTGACTTTAAGACCTCTCGCCCCTTTTTTATTTTATCTTATTAAGCTGAATAGAAATTTTAGAAGCAATAAAAAATAGTCTTGTGTCATTTTCAATGTAGAATGTCATTAATAAGCTTCCATAAGAAGTTGCAAATCCATCCCGTGAAGGTGATATTTGGCACTGTGTGCACTTATACAAACCCTACTACCTTACTGGATTGCTTAACAAGCTCAATGCGATGTAAAATCATATGATTTTACTTCCTCATAATCCCCTTTAATTTCTTTGTGTACCTGGAATTCAATAATATATACCTTTCAAGTTGTAGGTACACTAGCCTCACTATCAAAATTGTATCCCTAATTGTACATATAAAATGAAGTACTTATATTGGTCCCGATTGATACCTATTATGTCAATCATGATATGGTAGATATATCTTTTACATACTCGATAGTTCTGTCAACCCGTGATCAAATTTAGAGGAAAAAGGTAATATATTAAGTAAGGACGTGTAATCTTACTTCGTTCTGGAAATTCTTAGTGCTGTATCATTACACTTGTCATTTAATCATGTTGGTAAACATTATGAAAAAATAGGCTTGTTATTGTCAGTGTTCATTGCCAATCGATTAGCTTTTGATCCTTGGTGTATTATTATTATTTATATGTTGATGTTATTACAGTGTCAGTCCAGCCAAGCATAATCCAATTCATTTAATACTAATAAACTGTTTGCAACACACAAATTATTAAATCTATAATAACAGGAGTGTAAAACATTGTAGGTCAAATTCACGTACATTTATTCAGACATGAATAAAAGAGCACACATATAAATTACATTCCTATTTCGATCACACTTAGCATTCTTTGGATACAAACATCCAGATAAGAATTTATTGGTATCGGCCGTAAGATTCGGGGGATCGGTTCCTGTCCTCCTCGGCGGCCTTAGCGATCTGGTCAAGCACGTACTGGGGGATGGGGTGGGGGAACTCGGGAGCCACGGGAAGGTGGTCACCCTGAGGCTGGAAGCCGTTCTCGTCAGCCACGAACTTGATGTGGATGGGGGTGCCGTCAGGGGAGGTGTATCTGTAAGAAGGAAATCGATATATTAGTATAACTGGCTGTTCCGTATTTGAGATTAATAACAAAATTCATTATTGTGCAGTATGATCAGAACTATTATCAAGACACTCACGCAAAGTATCCGGAGCTGACGACAGCATCTTCAGGTCCTGTTGGAGAGCCGGACTGGGAGGCAACGATGCCGTTGCTGGTCTCCACGCCGAGGGTGTAGGTACCGTCGTCCTCGATGTTAAAGTCGTGCTTGAGGATCACTGCCTCCTCACTGCTGTAGGTGGGGGCGGCGACGGCCACGGCGGCCACAACGGCGAGGATCAACTGCAAAGGAAAAAGTTGCTTTATATCTGAATATAAGGAGGAATTATGATATTGTCGTAACGGTACCAGTATTTTGTTTTTTTAATGTCCATAATTCAGTGTGCAGAGCATAATCTATGCATATTTCCAACGATTATGTTGTACTAATGAATCTCAGAATGAGTTTACAATTGTTTAGAATACCAAATAAATCGTGGGATAGTGAAATTATTGTTTTTTGTTTAGTTATGGAAGTCTGCAGTTTTCGCAATCCTCTGATTCATCTGTATAATGGGTGTACAATTTGTTACTTAATATTATGTCTTATATAATAACAGGTAACTAGGCAGGGGGCTAGGAATCCTCCTCTCATTGTAAAATTTTCCAACTCATCGAGACAGAGAAAGGGGCGAGGGAACGCGAAAGTGGTCCCGGACCCTGAGAATTGGAACCCTTGAATGTTGTTTCTGTTCGGGTTCTGTCTAGAGTCGGCCACCCCCAGCAATGGGGATTGTGCCTGAGTATATACATACATATACATATATCATATATTTACAAAAATCGGCATGGCAATAGAAAATTAAGAAATTAAACACTTGCAGTCAATTTCCTCTCAAATTTGTTGCCAATGATAAAATATTGTTCTAAATTATGCTAATGTTTGTGTAGTTTTTTTTTAAATACTGTAAAATATAATTATAATCCATAGTAGGATACATTGTAGCAATAGTAATTTTATAGATAATCTTATATTTCGTAAGTGCTTATAAATTCATGAAATGAATATATCCGTCATACTTTCAGCATTGAACACTAAAACCATTATAATAAAATATATTCATAGTTACGCAGGCTCAAACTAGCACTATCTGAAAGCTTAAATATAATGTATTGTATATAGTGATGATTACACAGACTCCAAATAGCACAAACTAAAAGCTTAACTATGCTGTATATTATTATGAGTACGTACAAGCTTCATGTTGTTGGATGCAGAGAGAGAGTTCTGTATCATCAACACCACATCGGGCTACTTATATACCAGCAATAGAGGAGAAGAGTTGCCACCACGCATTTTGTTACCATTATTACTTTTTGTTCTTATATTTTCTGTTTGACTTAATTTTTTTGCATGAGAGTGCAGGGTGGCTCATCTGGATAGAGATCATTGCCACACGTTCCTCTTGGTCAAGGTCATCCCTTTCAGTGAGAGTTTTATGAAGGTTATAGTTAGGCGTTTTTGTTTAGCCTAGGAATGATCTATAGCATTAAACAGGTTAACACAGATTTACCTTCTTTGATTTGTATAACTTACCTAGACTGGACTTGGCATTCTATCGCAGTATTTAATGTTGGTTGCATTATATATATATATATATATATATATAATTATATATATATATATATATATATATATATATATATATATATATATATATAATATTATATATATACATTCGTGATTTACGTTTTTTACTTTGGATTATATGTCTGAATAAATCGATGTTAAAATAATCCTTCAATAAAAAATACATACACCACCAATATGCATGACATTTTTACTATAAAACATTACAGTTATGTTAAATACCTCATCTTTAGTTTTTATGTTTTCCCTGAAAATAATATAAATCGGATCTAAATATTTCCTTGATATACAGTGTTTCTCAAATTCGCGTATCATACGTGTTTAGATAATCAATGGACACATTTATAAACCACAATTATACCCACAAAAAGGGGTTGTTGGGGCTGAATAGCTAAGGAAATACACTAACGGAAAAAATATATTTAAAATTATATACATTTTTGGTGGTCGTTCATCTCTGTTTAAATACGACGGTTGTGTTCCTAAGCATATAACAATGCTCTCCACCCCAAACAAATTTATACTATGCAATTTGTGTGTGAATAATGTGACACAATTTACCGTAACAAAACCGTTACTCAGAATAAGAGTACAGTAGAAATTTCAAAACATTTGCTAAGGCATCACAAATTGGCATTAATACTGTACTTATAATAAAAACTTAATCATACTAAAAATGAGTCGATATGTAAAAGTCTAATAACCTACTAGCTTGGCATTTGAAGTCATCCTTTTGTTTCAAACTATAATTATCAGTGTGTCTATCTGCTTCTATATACAATAGTTGGGTAAATATTCCATTTACTGAATCTTTACACTAAATAATAAAGGATACTTCCCCTTATCATTAACCCACTGGACCCCAGCGCACGTTATACTGTACATCGCCTATGTATGTACCGCACAGTCCCAGCGATGCAGCGTAAGTGACCGCAACTTTCGCCCTTAATTAATCTTTTCCTATGGCACCTAGAGGGTTCAGATTTATTTGGGAACTACTTTAGGATCCAGCAAAACAATACCGATGGTTGGGGCAACCCATCCAAGTCCAGCCTCGTGCGTGTGGTCACGCGTTGGTGTGAGAGGCTAGTATACCGCCTACCCTTGCGAGTGTTGCACCCAGTGATGATTGTGTTTTGCATTTGAGGCAAAAGTCTTGTAAAGGTCTGCTTGTACTCTCCATCCTGTCTGCCTTCTTTTCTTCTGCTAAATGCAATACCTTTTATTCTGCATCTCTAAATATTTTCCCTAAGTTGTTCCTCCATGTGTCCTGGTCACTGGGAATTTCCTTCCAGCTGTCGATGAACATGCTTAAAGTGTCCAGGTCTCGTTTTCATTCATTTTTGTATCGCAACCATGGGGGCTCGGTAGGTCTTCATGCATGGGTAAGCTCGAGACACAGGATGTCTTTTGGGATACTTCCGTAAGAAACAGTATGCAGTATATAATTATATATTGTCACAAAATGTATGTGCCAAACTTCAGGATACGATTATACAGAGGATTTGAGGCATACATTTTTTCCATAACAGAAACTCTATATTTAAGAGATATTGAAGGCTTTATACGGTGTCACACCCCCCCCCCCCCCCCCCCTCCTGCATTGCAGTAATGGACACTTCCACGTCAAATAGTTTCCAGCATGTCCAAAGTGAGCAGATATATCTATATTAATTTTGCAGCTTACAAAATTATAATATCTTCATAATAACATGGTAAAATATGTGCAGTTAGATCAAGATTTGGTAGGTTCTAGGACAGCTAGGGAAGCCTAATGGGGAAATACTTAAGAAAATTACATTTTCAACTGGTAATATCTATGTAAAGTGAAAAATTAGGAACCATGCTTATAGAACATTTTATGCTTAGAATATACATTATATATATATATATATATATATATATATATATATATATATATATATATATATATATAGTATACAGTATATATATATATATATATATATATATATATATATATATATATATCAATAAGGCTCCTCAGATCTATACCTCCCCTCTCTCACCTATGGAGAGTAAGTAGGACCCGATGTCAACTCATGCTTTCGTATTTAATCCCAATCTAATGCAGAAGTGAACCGTTTTCCACAGATGCTCTCAAGCGATAGGTTATTCCTCAGTTCATATATCTGACTTTCTGTGAATACAAAAATCTACTAGCTCCGTGTGTACCTTTAATTGAAAAGTACAGTAGCTAAAGGAAATTAATTTTGATCTATGGTCTCTTTCTTTTAATTAAATCAACTACATTTAACACATGTTGTACCTTCTATTTATGTCAGTCATGCCTCCTTAAATATAGCCTTTACATACTGTTAGTTCTTCCCCTCCTTGATGAAAAATACGCGATTGTTGGTTGACTTCCCAATATATTTAGAGGCTCAAAATTTGGCATAAAGTTTACTATATCTTTCTGGACCTCCGTAAGCTCCTACTATGTAATTAGTAAACTATTGTTGGTCGTGATACCCCGGAGAAAGTGTGTTATATAAATATAGTATCATATATATATATATATATATATATATATATATATATATATATATATATATATATATATATATATATATAATATAAATATAATATCTTGAAACTAAGTTCCCGAAACTCATTTTGGCATATCAGAATATTATCACGTACTTCACTATTAGATAGAATTGCAAAAACAAAAGTGATATTGTTTGTTTTCGTTGTCAGTTTGTTAACGTTGAACAGTTTGAGACATTTTGTATTAAGTATTTGATTTTATTCCAAAAAAATTCAAGCCAATAATAATCCTTATTTTATAATATTACTCAAATGTTCGTAATATGTACACATCGCTATAAATGTCTATACAAACAGGTTTGTGAAACAAAGTTAATAAATTTCGCATACATTTATTCTCACATGAGTAAAAGAACACACCAATAAATTACATTAATCTCATGATCACACTTAGCATTCTTTGGATACAAACATCCAGATAAGAATTTATTGGTATCGGCCGTAAGATTCGGGGGATCGGTTCCTGTCCTCCTCAGCGGCCTTAGCGATCTGGTCCAGCACGTACTGGGGGATGGGGTGGGGGAACTCGGGAGCCACGGGAAGGTGGTCACCCTGAGGCTGGAAGCCGTTCTCGTCAGCCACGAACTTGATGTGGATGGGGGTGCCGTCAGGGGAGGTGTATCTGTAAAAAGGAAATCGATATATTAGTATGACTGGCTGTTCCATATTTGAGATTAATAACAAAATTCATTATTGTGCAGTATGATTAGAACTATTATCAAGACACTCACGCAAAGTATCCGGAGCTGACGACAGCATCTTCAGGTCCTGTTGGAGAGCCGGACTGGGAGGCAACGATGCCGTTGCTGGTCTCCACGCCGAGGGTGTAGGTACCGTCGTCTTCGATGTTAAAATCGTGCTTGAGGATCTCTGCCTCCTCACTGGAACTGGAGCTGTAGGTGGGGGCGGCGACGGCCACGGCGGCCACAACGGCGAGGATCAACTGCAAATAATAACGCCAATATTACACAACAGTCAGTAAATACAGCTGTGGTTATTCAATGTGTTAATGTTCTAAGCCTCTGCCATGTATAAGATTTTACTACTATTGTATCAACTTACAGAGTAATATTGGGTTGCTAAGAGCCTAAGACCTATGAAATTTTATATTGTAAACCATTAATTATTCTTGAGAGTTTTTTGCAACCTATCTGTTCGTGTTTCAATTTATGCGCGAAAAGATTGCGATATGTTTTTAGGTATAAATGTTATATTTATGTAATAATGTAATTACATTTCGCCTTGTGTGAGAGTATTATTCCCGTATTGTATAAGGCAGTTTTAACTAGTAGAAATATCAGATATTCTATTTTATCAACATCGTATTATTAATTATTTTGACAAAAATTACGTTTGTGAAATCGGGGAATTATGCACAGTTGCACACGTTTTAACAAACACTGACTCCATAGAACATTGTCCAAAGCTCTTTTAGTCAAGTATTTTGCTGGTATGATTCATAGTGAATATATTTCAATAAATCTAAAGGCTAAGTTATCGATGTGATTCGTGGCGTTTAACCAAGACTGTACAAATGTCCGCATTCTGACTATATTCCATCCAAGTATTCTGAATAATACATGTAGGCACTTGTGTATACGAATATGAATACTTTTTAAAACTATCTCGTAATATTATCAATGAAGTCTACAGATTATACAGTATATGAGCACGTACAAGCTTCATATTGTAGGGTGCTGAGAGTTCTGCATCAGTAACATATCTTGGGCCAGCTTATATAGCAGAAACACACGAGTTGCCACAACGTGTTTATTACAAATGTTCCATCCTCCCTTTTTTTTTTTTTTTTTTTCTAACCATGAGAATGTAGAACGTCTCGTCTAGAATGAACCTATTGCCACACCTAGTTGGTCAAGGTTAAGGCTCATCCTTTGCTCTGAAACAGTTACTTTCTCACTGTCAGAGATAAATCAATATATTATTTGTGTTTGGTATTTTGTTTATTATAAGCATGTCGATATTCAATGGTCATTATACTGAAATAATTGGCATATTTACAGGTATTGATGATTACACCGTGAACATGATTCCTGATAATGTTGATGGTTATCCAGTATTAATAAGGTTCAGTTTTCATAATGAATCTAGCACTATGACAATAATTACATTTTATATAATATACCATAAAGTCTTAATATATTTCCATAAGAAATATATAAACAATCTCTACATTAATTTACAAATTCACTCAACATTTGTGGATTATCAAGCATCTATATAGACCAACATTCCACATCAAGAGTCACAGGGAATCGGCTATAAGAACTTACGAGACTCGAAAAACTAATTACTAAATTATATAGATGTATCCTGCAAAGAATTGAGGTAAAGATAAGATATAATAACAATCAATGTCCAGGTGGATATTACCATGGCGACCAAATACTAAATAATTTCATATATTTTACAATATTGATTAATTTCAAAATAGATAAAGTAACTGACTAGTAAAATAGCAAAATCGTTTGAAGTACAATTATAGCCAAAGTATAATTGGCTCACCAATCTTTAAATTCAGATACTTATATGAAGTATATATTTATGGTGGTGGGCTGACCCTTTGTCAGAGTGAGGGTTGGTGTCCTCTACTTCCCATAGCCCCTTCTGTCTTTTTCTCCTTCTGCATCTCTAATTTTTTCAAATGGCGTAGGGATGCGGCGACCCCAACGCCCGCCACTTTCTGGTGCAGGTAGCCTCCTCTGTGGTGGAGGGGTGAGAAATTTCCACCACCGCTTTTCTCCGGTGAGACGTAGAAGTCGGCTAAAGGGGATCGGGGGCGGGGGGCCTGGTATCCTTCTCCCCTTAAATTAATCTACCAAAAAAACGAGACAGAGATAGGGGCGAGGGAACGCGTTCGTGGTCCCGGACCCTGAGAGTAGGAGCTTTAAATGTGCGTGGATGTGGTGCGAGTGAGAAGCGAGAGGATATTGGAAGGTTATTTGAAAGAAGGATGTATGATGTCCTTGCACTGAATGAAACAAAGATGAAAGGAGAGGGAGAAGTGGATTTTGGAAACGTGATCGGTAGAAAGTCTGGAGTAGACGAGGGAGTCAGGGGGAAAGAAGGAGTGGCTATTATTGTGAAGGAGGAGTTGAGAGAGTTTATAAAAGAGTGGAAAGAGGTGTCATCAAGGCTAATGTGGGTGAGAATGCGGTTTAAGGGTGAAAGGTGGGTTTTTGTAAGTGCGTATGGACCAGGAAGTGAAAGAGAGTTAGACGAGGTAGAGGGTTTCTGGGAGGATTTGAGAGATTGTCTGCAAGGGTTTGATGAAAATGAAAATGTTATAGTTTTAGGGGACCTAAATGCTAGGGTAGGAAATGAGCCTGTTGAGGGAGTCATCGGTAGTTTTGGTGTGGATGGTGTAAACGAGAGTGGAGAAAGACTGAAAAATGTATGTGAAGAGTGTAGATTGAGTGTAG
Source organism: Lithodes maja (assembly GCA_037953745.1). Lineage (NCBI taxonomy): Eukaryota > Metazoa > Arthropoda > Malacostraca > Decapoda > Lithodidae > Lithodes > Lithodes maja. The sequence continues at coordinate 101,317 of JBAKBP010005061.1, read as the reverse complement.
GTAATACGTTCTTCAAAAAAAGGCGTATACACAAGTACACCTGGCATAGACTTGTGAGGGGAGAGACTGTAGAGAGGGCATTGATGGATTATGTGCTGGTGACAAGGGAAAGATTGTGTAGACTGCTGGATGTGAATGTGATGAGAGGTGAGGCGGAGGGTGTGTCAGATCATTACCTGGTGGAGGGAAAGCTAAGAGTTAAGAGTTACAGGAGAATAAGAGACAAGCGTGAAGTAAGAGAGGTAATAAAAGTTAGTGAGTTAGAGAAGAGTGAAAAAGAGAGGGAGTACAAGGAAAGACTAAATGAAAAGTGGATGGAAGTGAGAGAGATGGAAGAGAGAGAAGTAGAGATTGAATGGCAACAGTTTAAGGAAGGAGTGAAAGCAAGTGCAGAGGTAGTATGCGGCAAAAGGAAAGTAGGAGGCAGAGGTATCAGGAAGGGAAGCGAGTGGTGGAATGATACGGTGAGAAAGGCAGTTGAGGAGAAGAGACAGTGTTTTGAGAGGGTTTTACAGGATGGTAGTGTTGAGGTATGGGAGAGGTACAAGGAGAAAAGGAGAGAGGCAAAACGGAAAATTAGAGAAGCGAAAAAAGATGCAAACGAAAGGTGGGGCCAAAGGCTGAGTGAGAATTTTGAAGAACGAAAGAAGATGTTCTGGAAGGAGGTAAATAAAGTAAGGAAAGGAGGACAAAAGAGGGAAGAGTCAGTGAAAGATGAAAATGGAGAATTACTAGTGGAACCAGTTGAAGTGAGGAAAAGATATGCCGAGTATTTTGAATCTTTGTTAAATACAAGAGATGGAAGAGAAGCAGTGATTGAAGCAGAGGTGGATGGAGATAGGTTACCCAGGCCACCCAGGTGGCAGGGAATGAATGAAAGGATTGAGGAAAATGAGGTGAAAGAAGCAGTGAAACAAATGAGAGCGGGAAAAGCAGAAGGTTTGGATGGTATTGCTGTGGAGTGTATAAAGAAGGGTGGAGATGTGATAATAGATTGGTTGGTGAGACTTTTCAATGTGTGCTTTGCTGTGTCAATGGTACCAATAGACTGGAAGAGTGCATGTATTGTGCCGTTGTACAAGGGGAAGGGAGATCGGCAGGAGTGTTCAAGTTATAGAGGTATTAGTTTATTGTCAGTGGTTGGAAAGCTGTATGGCAGGGTGTTGATAGAGAGGATAATAAAGTGTACGGAAGTTGCAATAGGAGAAGAACAGTGCGGTTTTAGGAGGGGAAGAGGGTGCGTTGATCAGATGTTTGCAGTAAGACAGTTATGCGAGAAGTATTTAGAGAAGCATAAGGAGATATTTTGGGCTTTTATGGACTTGGAAAAAGCGTATGATCGTGTGGACCGTGAAGCAATGTGGAAGGTGTTAAGGATTTATGAAATAGGAGGAAATTTGTTAGAAGCAGTTAAGAGTTTTTATGAAGGGAGCAGAGCATGTGTGAGAGTAGGAAATGGTGAGTTGAGTGAATGGTTTGAGGTAAAGGTAGGTTTGCGACAGGGTTGTGTAATGTCACCATGGCTGTTTAATATGTTTATGGATGGTGTGGTGAGGGAGGTGAAAAGGAGAACTATGGGAAGAGGATTGGGTTTAGTAGGAAAGAATGGTAGAGATTGGGAGTTGAATCAGTTGCTGTTCGCTGATGACACAGCATTGGTGGCGGATTCTGATGAGAAACTGCAGCAGGTAGTCAAAGAGTTTGGTGTGGTTTGTGGAAGGAGGAAACTGAAGGTGAACGTCAATAAAAGTAAAGTAATGGTGTGTAATAGGGGAGAGCATAGGGTGAATCTAGATGTGAGGCTGGATGGGGAAATATTGGAACAAGTAGAGTGTTTTAAATATCTAGGAGGAACAATAAGCAGGAGTGGAGGTATGGAAGTGGAGGTAAAACAGAGAGTGTGTGAAGGAAGGAAGGTTTTCGGAGCAATGGGAAGTATGTGGAAGACGAGAAATCTCGGAGTGAAAGTAAAAAGTGCACTGTATCAAGGAATTGTTGTGCCAACAGTGATGTATGGGGCTGAGACATGGGCTCTGAAGAAAAAGGAGAAAAGAGGGCTGGATGTGATGGAGATGAGCTGCTTGAGGAGTATGTGTGGAGTTTCTCGTAGAGACAGATTGAGGAATGAAGAGATACGTAGGAGAGTGGGGCAGCAGGAACATTTGTCAGCCAGAGTGGACAGAAGGGTGCTGAGCTGGTATGGTCATGTTGAACGAATGGGAGATGAAAGGCTTACAAAGTGAATATGTGAGTCAGATACAAGGGGAGATAGAAGGGCAGGAAGACCCCCATTGAGATGGAGAGACTGTGTAAGAAAGGCTTTGGATGATAGAGGAATGACTATAGATCAGGCAGGGGAAGTGGTGGTGGACAAGAGTGAATGGAGAATGCTTGTGAATAGTTGAGTGAACACGTGGTCATTTGGAGTAAGGGGTCGGGCGCAAGTTGGACTAGATAATAGTCCATCAGGCGCCTGGCCCGGGGAGACGATTAATATGAAGGGTGTGCCTGGAAGTGTGGTGGGAGGGCTTGTGGCTTTGGCTCCGCTGCATGTCTGCCTGCCGAGATCGGAACCTCTCCGAGTGGTCAGGGGCCGGGGGAGTGCTGGAGCGACCTTGGTAACCCTGGTCTCTGGGTCTTCTCCTGGGTGACCTGGATGTGTGAGAGTTTGTGTTTTTTATCTGTGTTTATTTTTTGTTTTATGATGTTTTTGTGTTTTCCCTGTTCTTGCTCTGTCTTGAGTCGGCTACCCCCAAAATGGGGATTGGGCCTGAGCATATAGATAGATAGATAGATAGATATGAAGTAATTGTATTTTAAGCATACTATATTAATTGTATTTTAAGCATACTATATTAATTGTATTTTAAGCATACTATATTAATTTCACCAGTTATGCAAATCAATATTTAACCAATGCATGGCTTAGCCCCACGACACATTGTATACATGTAGTCAACTATATCCAGATGCCTGTTTGTATTTTCAATCGTGGATATGTCTATTTTGAGACATAATTAAGACGTTGCTATATTTGATTAAAGAGGTTAACCCTATTTAATCCGTGGTGGTCTTTCTTTAACTTCTCCTGTGTCGGTCCATTATTTTTGAAATTGTGAAGCATTTCACCCCTTTGGTTTGGTGATAATAAGACGCTTCACCCCATTCAGGTGTCAATTTTGTTCTGGGCGAGCGATAGCAAGCCTGTAACCTATAACAAATAGGCCTTCGGCCGACACATTTCTTTTATCGAAAAATTTATAAATTTAGCTTGAAGGGCGTCTGGTGGGTAGGTAATAGTTTGAACGAAGACTGGAAGGCATTTTTGTTAGCCATGGGGGACTAACTAAAATACATTGCTCAAAAATGGCAAACGCAATGGTAATTTAAAAAAACACATAATTACCCATAAGACGTCGGACCAGATAGTGCTAATACGCGTTATATTTCGCAAACAAACACAATCCACCTCCCTTTGTGGCACAGTATGAAAGTTTGAGACGATTTCATATATATTTTTACCGCTAGATTTTATTCATGCATGGAAAAGCTGTTTGCTCCCTTGATGAATGTTGCCATGAACCCGTCGTAGATTCTGAATAATATATATAAGTATTGTTTTACATAGGCTTTAAATAAATATCCCGTGCAATATCCAAGAATGTATATTATCCAGAATTCAGTATATATTTTATATATATATATATTGGTTAGATATTGTAAAGATATAATTAGTCCTCGGTCGGAGATCCTTTCAGCGTTAACCCTTTGTACCGGCGACGTCTTTTTAATTATATTATAGCTATATTTAGACGGTTATATACAGTTTAAGAAGGATTTGTGGTAGTGAAAAGGGTTAAGTGAGATAGTTCTAAACCTGTTGATTGCTGGAGGCCCTTTTTAAACTGAATAAAATCGTCAAATAGTAGTCAGAATATAGTTAAAAATACGTTGCGGTACAGAAAGGGTTAACCAAAGTATTACGACGTCCTATAAGATGATATAGGTTGTCCGTCTATAAGATGATATAGGTTGTCCGTCTATAAGATGATATAGGTTGTCCGTCTATATGGCTTTCATGGACAAAGGTTGAGCCATCAGTAGCCTTTTCTTTCGTCTTATTGCCAAGAGATTTTAGGGTCACTTGTACATATTATTATTATTATTATTATTATTATTATTATTATTATTATTATTATTGTTATTATTATTATTATTATTATTATTATTATTATTATATATATATATATTATATTGTCTCGTTATTTTACAGAACTTGTAATTATCGAAATATACAACAGATAGATAAGGTGAAAGTATCCCTGGTTCATTTAATATTTTTTTTTTTTTTTTTCTATGTCGAAAAATTTACAAATTTATCTTGAAAGGGGGTCTTGGGGATGTTTTTTTTTTTTTTTAGTTTGATGGAGGTCGAGGGAGGAATCTAAAAAAGAAATAATAATAAGAAGACAAAAGAATAATCAAATAAATACGCCCATCTCCCCTTAACTTTCACTCCAGTGCATACAGTATATGAATGAAATATACTGTACACGAACACTATGCATTTATGTAGCTTGGTCAATAATAGCTTCAGCCTTGCTCTTTCGACGGTCTTATAATCTAGATTTGTGTACCCAATAATCAGTCTCCCTCTCTCTCTCTTGCTCTCGCTCCTCTCTCTTGCTCTCGCTCCTCTCTCTTGCTCTCGCTCCTCTCTCTTGCTCTCGCTCCTCTCTCTTGCTCTCGCTCCTCTCTCTTGCTCTCGCTCCTCTCTCTCTCTCTCTCTCTCTCTCTCTCTCTCTCTCTCTCTCTCTCTCTCTCTCAGCCCGCAGCTTATATGTGCCATTCTATACCAGCGGTGTCTTTGTAAATTATATTTTAGCTATACGTAAAGGATTTTATGCAGTTTAAAAAGTATCTGTGGTAGCAAACGGAATTAAGTGAGATAGTTTATAGTCCCCCTTCTCGCTCATGTTTAGCCCCATTAGTTTTCAGATTTTGAGATGTTGGGCCCATTAGTTTGACGATTTAAAGACTTTTAGCCCCTTTTTTTTAGTCAATATTAAGACCTTTCTGGCCATTTAGGTGTCGATATTTTCCTGGCGAGTGATAGCATGCATTCAATTAATGAGGAACCGGCCTTCGGCCGGGACGTTTTCTACCAAAAATTTACAAATATATTTAGAACGTGGATCATTGGGATGATATATTTTTAATAAGCTTGATGCAGGTTTAGGGAGGAAACTAAAAACAAAATAGACATAAATAAATAAATCGAGCAATAAATAAACCCTTACCCCTAAATCATCGGGCTTGTTACCTCTGAACTTTCCGGGTACTAGATCAAGGCAGGTTTATCTTGGAGCCACACGCGATTTATAAATGTTATCCCTTACAGTGGACGATGAACCCCTCTGTATTTAATTCTGGTTATTAGCTTGGGTTACAATAGGTTTACCTCTGAAGTAGATTATTTATTTTTATCTTTTACTTCTGGCTATCTGCAAAGGGAGGTTTTTAGTTTGCTCCCTAGACCTTCATAAAAACTTAACCCTTTGAGTACCAGCGACGTGTGTTCCATTTTATTATAGCTATATTTGTATACGATATTCTGCAGCTTAAGAAGGAGCGGTGGTAGTTAATGGGTTGGTTGAGATAGTTTGAAGCCTTATTATTACTAGAGGTCCTTCCTAAGCTTAATAACATCGTCTCATCATTGCCAGAATATAATTAAAAGAAAACCACCTAAATGGCACAAAAACCGTTTTAATAATTACAAAGAAACCGGGCGATAGATCTTTATATCGCTTCACTAATGGAGCGAACGTATTATCCCATAACTAATTGGTCTAAACATGAAGAAGAAGGGGGTCCAGAAAAACACCCCTTAATTAATTGAAAATATACCCCTAAGCGATTTTGCTTAGTTTATGAAGGACCTGTTGAGTCAAAAGGTTAATGAAAGAATGGGCTACCTCTTTGAATCCTATAGGTAATTCCTTAGCTGAATAAAATCTAAGGTCTAAGTTGATCTACAAGTAAGTACCTCGACTGGGTGAAATTAAGGGGGGTAGGGTATATTAAGGGGGGTAGGGTATATTAAGGGGGGTAGGGTATATTAAGGGGGGTAGGGTATATTAAGGGGGGTAGGGTATATTAAGGGGGGTAGGGTATATTAAGGTGGGTAGGGTATATTAAGGTGGGTAGGGTATATTAAGGGGGGTAGGGTATATTAAGGGGGGTAAGGTATATTAAGGGGGGTAGGGTATATTAAGGGGGGTAGGCTATATTAAGGGGGGTAGGGTATATTAAGGTGGGTAGGGTATATTAAGGGGGGTAGGGTATATTAAGGGGGGTAAGGTATATTAAGGGGGGTAGGGTATATTAAGGGGGTAGGGTATATTAAGGGGGGTAGGGTATATTAAGGGGGGTAGGGTATATTAAGGGGGGTAGGGTATATTAAGGGGGGTAGGGTATATTAAGGAGGGTAGGGTATAGTAAGGGGGGTAGGGTATATTAAGGAGGGTAGGGTATATTAAGGAGGGTAGGGTATATTAAGGGGGGTAGGGTATATTAAGGAGGGTAGGGTATATTAAGGAGGGTAGGGTATATTAAGGGGGGGTAGGGTATATTAAGGGGGGTAGGGTATATTAAGGGGGGTAGGGTATATTAAGGGGGGTAGGGTATATTAAGGGGGGTAGGGTATATTAAGGGGGTAGGGTATATTAAGGGGGGTAGGGTATATTAAGGGGGGTAGGGTATATTAAGGGGGGCAGGGTATATTAAGGGGGGCAGGGTATATTAAGGGGGTAGGGTATATTAAGGGGGGTAGGGTATATTAAAGGGGGTAGGGTATATTAAGGGGGGTAGGGTATATTAAGGGGGGTAGGGTATATTAAGGGGGGTAGGGTATATTAAGGAGGGTAGGGTATATTAACGAAAGAAGATGTTCTGGAAGGAGGTAAATAAAGTAAGGAAAGGAGGACAAAAGAGGGAAGAGTCAGTGAAAGATGAAAATGGAGAATTACTAGTGGAACCAGTTGAAGTGAGGAAAAGATATGCCGAGTATTTTGAATCTTTGTTAAATACAAGAGATGGAAGAGAAGCAGTGATTGAAGCAGAGGTGGATGGAGATAGGTTACCCAGGCCACCCAGGTGGCAGGGAATGAAGGAAAGGATTGAGGGAAATGAGGTGAAAGAAGCAGTGAAACAAATGAGAGCGGGAAAAGCAGAAGGTTTGGATGGTATTGCTGTGGAGTGTATAAAGAAGGGTGGAGATGTGATAATAGATTGGTTGGTGAGACTTTTCAATGTGTGCTTTGCTGTGTCAATGGTACCAATAGACTGGTAGAGTGCATGTATTGTGCCGTTGTACAAGGGGAAGGGAGATCGGCAGGAGTGTTCAAGTTATAGAGGTATTAGTTTATTGTCAGTGGTTGGAAAGCTGTATGGCAGGGTGTTGATAGAGAGGATAATAAAGTGTACGGAAGTTGCAATAGGAGAAGAACAGTGCGGTTTTAGGAGGGGAAGAGGGTGCGTGGATCAGATGTTTGCAGTAAGACAGTTATGCGAGAAGTATTTAGAGAAGCATAAGGAGATATTTTGGGCTTTTATGGACTTGGAAAAAGCGTATGATCGTGTGGACCGTGAAGCAATGTGGAAGGTGTTAAGGATTTATGAAGTAGGAGGAAATTTGTTAGAAGCAGTTAAGAGTTTTTATGAAGGGAGCAGAGCATGTGTGAGAGTAGGAAATGGTGAGTTGAGTGAATGGTTTGAGGTAAAGGTAGGTTTGCGACAGGGTTGTGTAATGTCACCATGGCTGTTTAATATGTTTATGGATGGTGTGGTGAGGGAGGTGAAAAGGAGAACTATGGGAAGAGGATTGGGTTTAGTAGGAAAGAATGGTAGAGATTGGGAGTTGAATCAGTTGCTGTTCGCTGATGACACAGCATTGGTGGCGGATTCTGATGAGAAACTGCAGCAGGTAGTCAAAGAGTTTGGTGTGGTTTGTGGAAGGAGGAAACTGAAGGTGAACGTCAATAAAAGTAAAGTAATGGTGTGTAATAGGGGAGAGCATAGGGTGAATCTAGATGTGAGGCTGGATGGGGAAATATTGGAACAAGTAGAGTGTTTTAAATATCTAGGAGGAACAATAAGCAGGAGTGGAGGTATGGAAGTGGAGGTAAAACAGAGAGTGTGTGAAGGAAGGAAGGTTTTCGGAGCAATGGGAAGTATGTGGAAGACGAGAAATCTCGGAGTGAAAGTAAAAAGTGCACTGTATCAAGGAATTGTTGTGCCAACAGTGATGTATGGGGCTGAGACATGGGCTCTGAAGAAAAAGGAGAAAAGAGGGCTGGATGTGATGGAGATGAGCTGCTTGAGGAGTATGTGTGGAGTTACTCGTAGAGACAGATTGAGGAATGAAGAGATACGTAGGAGAGTGGGGCAGCAGGAACATTTGTCAGCCAGAGTGGACAGAAGGGTGCTGAGCTGGTATGGTCATGTTGAACGAATGGGAGATGAAAGGCTTACAAAGAGAATATGTGAGTCAGATACAAGGGGAGATAGAAGGGCAGGAAGACCCCCATTGAGATGGAGAGACTGTGTAAGAAAGGCTTTGGATGATAGAGGAATGACTATAGATCAGGCAGGGGAAGTGGTGGTGGACAAGAGTGAATGGAGAATGCTTGTGAATAGTTGAGTGAACACGTGGTTATTTGGAGTAAGGGGTCGGGCGCAAGTTGGACTAGATAATAGTCCATCAGGCGCCTGGCCCGGGGAGACGATTAATATGAAGGGTGTGCCTGGAAGTGTGGTGGGAGGGCTTGTGGCTTTGGCTCCGCTGCATGTCTGCCTGCCGAGATCGGAACCTCTCCGGGTGGTCAGGGGCCGGGGGAGTGCTGGAGCGACCTTGGTAACCCTGGTCTCTGGGTCTTCTCCTGGGTGACCTGGATGTGTGAGAGTTTGTGTTTTTTATCTGTGTTTATTTTTTGTTTTATGATGTTTTTGTGTTTTCCCTGTTCTTGCTCTGTCTTGAGTCGGCTACCCCCAAAATGGGGATTGGGCCTGAGCATATAGATAGATAGAATATCTACTGTAGACAGACAGACAGACGGATAAGTGTAAGTGGAGAGCTACAGATTGCTATAGACCCATATCCACTCTCCATAACCAAGCTTCTATAATCCCTCTTTGACGTCGCCAGGCCATGACCTTTTATGACACACTGACGTCATTCGAACCCCCTTCCCTACCCCTTTACCCCCCCCCCCCCTTCTCATATTATAAATGCCAGTCCACTTAAAGGGGTACCACACGGGAGCTTTTATTGTCAACATTCGCTGGTCAACACTTCTCCGGCAACATTACAGGGATTTATTGCTCTGGTATCGGAGACTAGACTGACGGCAGATTAATTTGGGGGGACTGATCTATTTTAAAAGTTTGCGTCATAAACCACCAGACCAATTTTGACGATAAATGTTGAGGGAACGAGCGTTCGTGTGATACTGGCTTAAGGGGAGATGAGTTGCTTTTCTGGTCCCCCTTCTTCCTCATGTTTCAGCCCCATTAGTTTTTAGATGCTATGACGTTCGGTTCATTAGTTTGTCGATTTTATAACATTTCGTCCCATTTCTATATCAATATCAAGGCCTTTCGTACCATTTAGGTGTCGATTTTTCCCTGGCGAGCGAGAGCGAGCCTGTAACTCTAAGAGAAACCGGCCTTCGACCGGAACATTTTTCTATCGAGATATGTACAGATTTATCTTGAAGGGAGGGGGAGGGGGGGGGGGTTCTAGGGATTGTTTTTTGTAAGCTTGATGAAGGTCTAGCGAGGAAAGTAAAAAATAAATGAATATATAATGAATAAACCTCCCAAAATTATCACTGTCCCCTTAACTCTTGCATCACCACCAATAAGGCCTCTGCTTCAATAGGCCTTCGAGGATTCTATAGGCCTGAAAGAGATTCCCGTGACGTCGTTCTCGCAGAATTTGCGTCAGTTTTTTGCGACTATCTCAACCGCTCTGTGAAATCGCATAGAAGCAGCGAGGGGTATAATGTTCTAAAAAAAAAAAAAATTGTATGTGAGTGAGGGAGACAAAAGGCAGAACTGCCTGTGGTAAGTGCCTACCCTACAGTTGAAAGAATGACATGGCCAAAATCAAGGGACGTTCGAGCCAAAATGCTTGGACACACGGAGTTTGAAGCAATTTAAGTAATAGGAAGAGGGAAAGACTGATTCTGGGAGAGAGTTCCAGAGCTCAGCTGTTGAATAGAAGAAAGATTGAAAATAACATTTCACCCTTGGGTTGGAAAGTTGCACAGAGTAGGGGTGGGTTTGTGTTGCCAGACGGGTACTACATGTTCTACGAAGAGGGGGTGGTATACACTGAGAGAGCTCTGAGGAACACTGATTATTGTAATAGCGGTAGAATAGTGAGAGATATGCAACATTGTGGCAAAGAGAGAGAGACTGCAGAGAATTGGTGAGTGGATGCGATTTAATGAGATGAAAGGCTTTCGTTTCTACTTTGTCTAGAAGTGCTGTGTGAGAGGATCCTCCCCACGCATGTGAACAATACTCAATACATGAACGCACTGTGCCCTTGTACAAAGTAAGAAGCTGCGCAGGGGTAAGGAAACCCCGGAGGCGGTTGAGCACACCCAGCACACCCACACGTCGCTGGTACTCAAAGGATTAATCAACTTGTGGAACCATTTCTACCTGGAAGTCCACGTAGACCAACGGTGAAAATATGGTCAAAGCTAGTGGAGCAAAGCAGGGAGGGTCCAAAAAGACCACCTTGACATCAGATACAGTTAAAGCAAAATGTCAAACGAGGAAACTTTTGTTTTAAGGGGGAGATAGTTGCCTTTTCCGGACCCCATTCTCCCTCATGTTTTAGCCCCATTAGTTTTGAGATATTAAGACGTCCGCCTCATTAGTTTATCGATTTGAAGACCTTTCGTCCCATTTCTTTATCAATATGAACACCTGTGCCAATTAGGTGTCGATATGTTTCTGGCGTTAAATAGGAACCCTGTAATTTTGAAGGAAGCAGCCTTCGGCCGTGACATTTTTCTACCGAAAAGTGTACACAATTATCTGGAAGGGGGATCTTGAAGATCATGTGATGGAGGTTTAGGGAGGAAACTAAAACAAAAATAAAAGTAATAGAACACAAAAACCTACCCCCTTAACCCTTACAGTCCCAGGCCCGAGTATATTCATCAGTAGATAAGTAACTCCCCAGTCCCAGGCCCGAGTATATTCATCAGTAGATAAGTAACTCCCCAGTCCCAGGCCCGAGTATATTCATCAGTAGATAAGTAACTCCCCAGTCCCAGGCCCGAGTATATTCATCAGTAGATAAGTAACTCCCCAGTCCCAGGCCCGAGTATATTCATCAGTAGATAAGTAACTCCCCAGTCCCAGGCCCGAGTATATTCATCAGTAGATAAGTAACTCCCCAGTCCCAGGCCCGAGTATATTCATCAGTAGATAAGTAACTCCCCAGGACCAGGCCCGAGTATATTCATCAGTAGATAAGTAACTCCCCAGTCCCAGGCCCGAGTATATTCATCAGTAGATAAGTAACTCCCCAGTCCCAGGCCCGAGTATATTCATCAGTAGATAAGTAACTCCCCAGTCCCAGGCCCGAGTATATTCATCAGTAGATAAGTAACTCCCCAGGACCAGGCCCGAGTATATTCATCAGTAGATAAGTAACTCCCCAGTCCCAGGCCCGAGTATATTCATCAGTAGATAAGTAACTCCCCAGTCCCAGGCCCGAGTATATTCATCAGTAGATAAGTAACTCCCCAGTCCCAGGCCCGAGTATATTCATCAGTAGATAAGTAACTCCCCAGTCCCAGGCCCGAGTATATTCATCAGTAGATAAGTAACTCCCCAGTCCCAGGCCCGAGTATATTCGTCAGTAGATAAGTAACTCTCCAGGACCAGGCCCGAGTATATTCATCAGTAGATAAGTAACTCCCCAGTCCCAGGCCCGAGTATATTCATCAGTAGATAAGTAACTCCCCAGTCCCAGGCCCGAGTATATTCATCAGTAGATAAGTAACTCCCCAGTCCCAGGCCCGAGTATATTCGTCAGTAGATAAGTAACTCCCCAGGACCAGGCCCGAGTATATTCATCAGTAGATAAGTAACTCCCCAGGACCAGGCCTGAGTATATTCGTCAGTAGATAAGTAACTCCCCAGGACCAGGCCCGAGTATATTCATCAGTAGATAAGTAACTCCCCAGGACCAGGCCTGAGTATATTCGTCAGTAGATAAGTAACTCCCCAGGACCAGGCCCGAGTATATTCATCAGTAGATAAGTAACTCCCCAGGACCAGGCCTGAGTATATTCGTCAGTAGATAAGTAACTCCCCAGTCCCAGGCCCGAGTATATTCGTCATTAGATAAGTAACTCCCCAGTCCCAGGCCCGAGTATATTCATCAGTAGATAAGTAACTCCCCAGTCCCAGGCCCGAGTATATTCGTCAGTAGATAAGTAACTCCCCAGTCCCAGGCCCGAGTATATTCGTCAGTAGATAAGTAACTCCCCAGTCCCAGGCCCGAGTATATTCATCAGTAGATAAGTAACTCCCCAGTCCCAGGCCTGAGTATATTCGTCAGTAGATAAGTAACTCCCCAGTCCCAGGCCCGAGTATATTCGTCATTAGATAAGTAACTCCCCAGTCCCAGGCCTGAGTATATTCGTCAGTAGATAAGTAACTCCCCAGTCCCAGGCCCGAGTATATTCGTCATTAGATAAGTAACTCCCCAGTCCCAGGCCCGAGTATATTCGTCAGTAATGTACTTTCCTTGTAACTGTCTGTACAACCCAGTAGTTGGTAACACGACTGTTTAAGCACTGCTACTGGTCTGGCAACACTTCTCAGCTTATATAAGACCCGCTGAAGGGTGACTGGGCCAGTCTTGCTCCATCTGTTGAGGTGAAAATGTGGTCTCTCCTGCCATTTTTGCCACAGTGCTTGGGACTGCAGGGGCTTTTATTACTGTATCCTACGGTATGGTATGGGTTAAGACAGGAATAATTACGTTTAGGAAAACAAACATGGAATGAGTCGATATCATTACTTAACTTTGTATATTTGATAATAGTCACTAAAAGAAAGGGACTGTTTTTTTCATGGAAACTAAATAGTCTTGTGTTTGACAGCCTGTAACACTGTTAAATAATCAAGCGGGTATATATAATGGGGTATGGAAAAGGTATATAAAGATCATGGAGTATATTGATGGTGCTATACCTTTCTAGCCGTATATAGTATGGGTTTATTACTATCTTTATAATAAGTTTATTAAAATCTTCAATACGTTATTCCCACATACTGATTTTGTTAACTTCGTTTGTCTTTATATTATGTGGTTTCTGATTTTGGTTTGTTTGTTTTAAAAGCTCTAAACCAATATGCATTTATATGGGTAGATTATCATGGATATTATAATTACACATAATCTCTTCGAGTGTGGGTAAGAGAACCTCTAGCCTTTCCCGTACGTCATAGAAAGTTGGTGACGTCACAGTGTAGACAGTGTGACGTCACGGGGTAAGCCTACATGACGTCACCACTAGGGGGATCAGGTGATGTTGACAGGGTGGATAAATGGATCAGCTGGCCTATCCCCCTCCATCCATCACTACAGCGGCCACCATCACTCACTGTACCACAACAACATCGAGGACCACGTTAAAATGTACGCAATAGCATACTATTATAAAATTAAAGTATATTGATAACAATAAACTCATCTACTGTAATATAAGGATAGAAAGGTATGTACATTTATCTATTGCCAGACGGTTAACTCCTGGATGGGGTGCCCACAAATTAATCGCCTCTGTTACTCAGTTATCCGCCAGTCGGCGCCCCTCCTCTCACATAACACCAATTTCACTCATATATATTTCTCAACTCCACTTTTACATCACATTCTCGATTTCATTTCTCTCTCTTCCCTTCCATATCAATCTCATACACGCTTTTATTCGTTCTTTCACTCCCCATACGCTCCACATGACCAAACCACGTCAAGGTGTTTCTCTTCACACTCTCCAGCACATCTACTTCAAAATCGCTCTCGCATATCCTCATTTGTTTGTCTGTCCCTCCATGTGACTTCACATGCACTACTCAAGCAACATACTTTGACCCATCTCTCTCTTGCCTTATGCCTTTCCAACAATGTCTATGCTTTACTCGTGAACTCTAATGTCATAATCACCACACTATCATGCAGTGACTTATTTTCTTCCATGATCCAAGTCACTGTTTTCAACGTACCTAAAACCTTCCTGGCTTGTTGCACCCTCTTTTGCACTTGATCCTCCAAACTACCATCTTAACTTACCACACTGCCCAAGTACTTTAATGAACTGACAATTTCCGTTACCTCACCATTCAACCTTACTTCACACTCTGTGACTGTATTCCGCTCAAAACATTGACCATCAGCTTCTGTTTCTCACACACCGTACCTAACAAATTCAACAAACACTGCAACTCCCACTCATCATCACTCAAATGAACTGTATTATCAGCAAATTGTACCACAAACAATTTTCCTTACCAGGGGTACTGCTGTATCATCAATTTACTAAACTATTAACTCTGCGTAAGCGGAGTGGTATCGCACACACAGATCCTGCCCGTATACTGTGCACCACCAGCCAGCCCGTTCGTGTCTGTCTGTTTGTCTGTCCGGTAACTCCTCTTAGATCATTCAATAGATGTTCAACAAATTTTGCGGCACATTCAGTTGGTCAATGCGACGGTCAGTAAAAAGTACATGTTTTTTCTTCTATATTATACAAGGTCAGAGGTCAAGGGAAAAATTTGGTCAAATAGTTTAAAATCTTACGGGTATACTCAGGATTCACCATTTTCAATATACTAGTTGCTATTTACATTGATAGTATATTGAGAACATTTCAGATGTATATGCCAAAGTTTAAGGTCAAAGGTCAAGGTCAAAGGGGGAGGCGTTATGTATAGCCTCTGGGGCAAACTAAATATACATTGCTCGAAAGTGGTGAAAGCAATAAAAACTCTCAACAACAGTTGAACACAATAACATCATAACCCCCAAGACGTTGCACCAGATAATGTTCATTACTCTTTCAGTATAGCAGGACACATTTTGGCTATATTCTGGCAAACATTAGAGGATGTCATGCAGCTTAGGAAGTACCTCTTGCAGTGAAAGATGCATACTATATTCAAATTAATCCTCTTCGTGTCAATGTTCCTCTCTAATCTGAATAAAATCGTCTATTGATAGCCAGGATAAAGGGAAGAAACGTGTAATCATATCCTGAAGTGGTTATACTAAATTATATCGTCTTATGGTAGCCAAAATGAAAAGAAAACGACGTCCTCCTCTTAACGATTAACCCTTTCAAGACATGAGGATGCCCTTTTCCTTTTGTGCTAGTTATTAGTAGATGATTTTGGGAGTCAGCACAATAATTGAGATCGAATTTACCCTTCTTATTGCCCGAATAAATGAAGAGACGAGCCATCGTATCCTGAAGATGTAAACTTTATAACTACTGTATATTATGTGCGTTGTGTGTAAACTACGGTATAGTTTTCTGGCTACCCATTACAGCAACTCGTTTTGATAATACCTCCCAAGTGCCTCATGGGGTTCGAAAAGCTTGAGAAAATACGAGAGGCCGAGGCAATTACATTTGCTAATAATACGTTTCCAGTGAGTTACAAATAAGTTTGCTCATATTGTATTTCTTTTGGGAAAAGCCAACAATATAGTGCTCAAGGGGTTCAAGGCTAATTAGAGCAGGGCTATTTATACTTGAAGATTTGTCAAAGTAATGAGTAGTTGGTTGAAATTTAAGTATTTGTTCATCTAAGTTATTGTATTACTTGTAAATCCGGGCGTACACCAGTTACAATGTTTTACGTGATAGATTGTAACGCAAAATATACAAATCGGTAGTAGTTATAAGTAGAAATACCTATAGAAAAGTACACACAATCACTCACATAGCCACTCATACACAATCACCCTTACAATCATCCAGACAATCACCCACACAACCACCCATACAATCACCCACACAACCACCCATACAATCACCCACACAACCACCCATACAACCACCCATACAATCACCCACACAATCACCCATACAATCACCCACACAACCACCCATACAATCACCCACATAACGACCCATACAATCACTCACATAACCACTCATACAACCAACCAAGCAACCACCCACACAATCACCCATACAACCACCCACAAAACCACCCATTCAACCACCACACAACCACCCATACAATCACCACACAACCACCCATACAACCACCCACACAACCATTCATACAATCACCCACACAACCACCCATACAATCACCCACATAACGACCCATACAATCACCCACACAACCACCCATACAATCACTCACATAACCACTCATACAACCAACCAAGCAACTACCCACACAATCACCCATACAACCACCCACAAAACCACCCACACAACCACCCATACAATCACCACACAACCACCCATACAACCATCCACACAAACACCTATACAATCACCCACACAACCACCCATACAATCACCCACACAACCACCCATACAATCACCCACACATATATACCGAAATGTTAACTGTTGCAGAAATACATAACCATTACCATTATTACATATGTAAGGTTATATTACCCAAATATACAGTTATCATACAGTTAAGAACCCGTATAATACGCTTTTCGATAGAGGTAATTTACTGTCATCTACTGGTAATAATTCAGATATTTTTATTTCAAAATTAGTCTACAAAAGCAACCTGTTACCGCCTATAGACATTGGTCTAGTGCAGTCATTTCCTAAAGTAATTTGTTAGATCAGATGGATGGCTAGGAAAGAAACTTGAACAAAATATAATAAGAAATAAAATAAAATAATATATATATATATATATATATATATATATATATATATATATATAACTAAACATCTCCCATTTATCCTGCTTTGCCTTAACCATAAACCTTTTGAAGTGCTACACTCTTTATTTATCATACATTTGTCAGAGCAAGGGTCAACTATACCCTTATTCAGTGTCAGAAATATAATAGCACACAATGAGTTTGAAATACAGTGTGTGCTAGTTTATGCTAAACGTGATATTGCTTGCAACTTAGTCAGCTTGTGTGTGTGTACTTACTCTAGTTGTATTGCGGGAGTGAGCATGCTCGTTATTTCCCGCCTCCTATATGTGTAGGTGTTATATGTATCGTTGGAATGGCTGTGGATGTGTGTGTAGTCTGTATTTTTAGCCAATTGGCGACATCGGAAACGAAGGCTTAGGGTGGATCTGTATGGTACCATTCTCACTATAGACGGTACCGTCTCGCCCGAAGGCTTAGGTAGCCATCAGCTTAGGTGAACCATATGATAGCCATCTCGCCTTGTACCATTTTTGCCAACCCCAGATGGGACGTCAAAACGTCGTCCACTTATTCCAGGTACCTATTTACAGCTAGGTGAACTGAGGCTAACACATGAAAGGAGACAAGCCCAATTTGTCTCCGCCCGGCCGGGGATTGAACCCCCGACCCCTCGTGTGTGAGACGAGAGCTCTACCTACTAGGCTACGGGCTGTGTGTGTGTGTGTGTGTGTGTGTGTGTGTGTGTGTGTGTGTGTGTGTGTGTGTGTGTGTGTTTGAATACTATCTATTGTCAGATTTATCCAGATTCAACAGTAAATAAAGTGGAAAGTCGGCTAATCAGCTTTGCACTCATGTTATATATGTGACTTCATGTGTATGACTGTGTACGTGTGTGAGCTATGTGCGTAGGAGGAGGTTAGCATGTGTGCATGCGTGTGAGCGTGGCTGTGGGTCATGTGTACCAGTCAGGAGTGTGTGCACGCGACTATATATTCCTAAGGCACCTCCGATGTACACACCAAATTGGGCGGGATGGCGTGTGGTTGGGGGCAGAGTAGGTGGTTGTGTGGGTGGGGGCAGTGTGGGTGGGGATACTGTGGGTGGTAGTTTGGGTTGGTGCAGTGTGAGTGGTTGTGTGGGCAGGGGCAGTGTGGGTGGGGGCAGTGTGGGTGGTTGTGAGGGTGGGGGGCAGTGTGGGTTGTTGTTAGTGTGGGGGGCAGTGTGGGTGGCTGTATGGGTGGCGGTAGTGTGGGTGGTGGCTGTGTGGGTGGGCTCAGTGTGGGTACGGGCAGTGTGGGTTGCTGCGTGGGCGGGGGCAGTGTGAGTGGTTGTGTGGGTGGGGGCAGTGTGGGTGGTTGTGTGGGTATGGGCAGTGTGGGTGGTTGTGTGGATGGGGACAATGTGGGTGGAGGCAGTGTGGGTGGATGTGTGGATGGAGGCACTGTGGGTGGGGGCAGTGTGGGTGGAGGCAGTGTGGGTGGGGGCAGTGTGGCTGGGCGCAGTGTGGGTAGAGGCAGTGTGGGCGGGGGCAGTGTGGGTGGGAGCAGTGTGGGTGGTTGTGTGGGCGGGGGCAGTGTGGGTGGTTGTGTGGGTGGGGGCAGTGTGGGTGGTTGTGTGGGTGGGGGCAGTGTAGGTGGCAGTGTGGGTGGGGGCAGTGTAGGTGGCAGTGTGGGTGGTTGTGTGGGTGGTGGCAGTGTGGGTGGTTGTGTGGATGGTTGTGTGAGCGGGGGCAGTGTTGATGGTTGTGTGGGCGGTTATGTGGGTGGTGGCAGTGTGGATGGTTGTGTGGGTGGTTATGTGGGTGGTGGCAGTTTGGATGGTTGTGTGGGTGGTGGCAGTGTGGGTGGTGGCAGTGTGGATGGTTGTGTGGGTGGTGGCAGTGTGGGTGGTTGTGTGAGCGGGGCAGCGTGGATGGTTGTGTGGGTGGTGGCAGTGTGGGTGGTTGTGTGGATGGTTGTGTGAGCGGGGCAGTGTGGATGGTTGTGTGGATGGTGGCAGTGTGGGTGGTTGTGTGGATGGTTGTGTGAGCGGGGCAGTGTGGATGGTTGTGTGGGTGGTGGCAGTGTGGGTGGTTGTTTGGATGGTTGTGTGAGCGGGGCAGCGTGGATGGTTGTGTGGATGGTTGTGTGGGTGGTGGCAGTGTGGATGGTTGTGTGAGCGGGGGCCGTGTGGATGGTGGTGGCAGTATGGGTGGTTGTGTGGATGGTTGTGTGAGCGGGGGCAATGTTGATGGTTGTGTGGGCGGTTATGTGGGTGGTGGCAGTGTGGATGGTTGTGTGGGTGGTTATGTGGGTGGTGGCAGTTTGGATGGTTGTGTGGGTGGTGGCAGTGTGGGTGGTGGCAGTGTGGATGGTTGTGGGTGGTGGTTGTGTGAATGATTGTGTGGGTGGTGGCAGTGTGGATGGTTATGTGGGTGGTGGCAGTGTAGATGGTTGTGTTGGTGGTGACAGTGTTGGTGGTGGCAGTGTGGATGGTTGTGTGTGTGGTTATGTGGATGGTTGTGTAGATGGTTGTGTTGGTGGTGGCAGTGTGGGTGGTTGTGTGGATGGTTATGTGGATGGTTGTGTGGATGGTTATGTTGGTGGTGGCAGTGTGGATGGTTATGTGGGTGGTGGCAGAGTGGGTGGTGGCAGTGTGGAATGTTGTGTGGATGGTTATGTGGGTGGTCGCAGTGTGGGTGGTGGCAGAGTGTGGATGGTTGTGAGGATGGTTATGTGGGTGGTGGTAGTGTGGGTGGTGGCAGTGTGGGTGGTTGTGTGGGTGGTGGCAGTGTGGGTGGTGGCAATGTGGGTGGTTGTGTGGGTGATTGTGTGGATGGTTATGTGGGTGGTGGCAGTGTGGGTGGGGGCAGTGTGGGTGGTGGCAATGTGGGTGGGGGCAGTGTGGGTGGTTTTATGGACGGTGTGGGTGGTTGTCGGTGGGTGGTTGTGGGTGGGTGGTTGTGGGTGAGTGGTTATGTGTGGATGGTTGAGTTTGGGTGGTTGTCGGTGGGTGGTTGTGGATGAGTGGTTGTGTGTGAGTTGTTATGTGTGGATGGTTGTGTGTGGTTGGTTGTCGGTGGGTGGGTAGTTGTGTGTTGGTGGTTGTGTGGGTGGGTTGTGTGCCGAAACTGAGTAGCCAAAACGCTATAATATACTCAGTTACTTTTATTTTAAACTAACAAGAAATGGTTATGTTCCTTTCTTTATTACTCAGCTGATAAGAAGCCTACAAACAAATAACAGGCTATTATGAAGAAGAAAACAAACAGGAGTTTCTCCTTATGGCAATAATGCAGAATTCAATAGTTGAATACAACTCCTGCCAAGAAAAAAAATAAAAAATAAAAAAAAAATAAAAAAAAATAAAAAAAATAGCATATAGGCCTAGTAGTTATTTATAGCCTCTCTCTCTCTCACACATACACACACACACCAGACCAGTACATCACCTATGCAAAGCAGCCAGTTACAATTACCACACACTGTAATTTCTCCCTCAGAGCTCCATATACCTTTACCTTCATTTACACACAAATTCACGCATTTTACTCCCCTCTTTACCCCTCCTACTTTTCTCGTTAAATTAAGGGGGGAAAGGCGGTATTCAGGGGCCGGAAAATATTGCCAAAACAACCATTAATTTTCTAATGTTTGTTTTTATTGGTTTTAGGTAGTTTTTATCATTATACAATAGCTGAAATTAGTTACAATCCCCGGAAAATATTTTTCACCATTATCGAACAATCTTAAAACACCCAGATGCACGTCATTTTCAGAGTAACACAAACAACCATTTTTCCCCTTGGGATACAGGATGGGTTGAGGGAGGGCCTTGTCCCCCCTCACACCCCATGACTTATTGAAATCAGCATCTATTTCGCCAGTTTGGGGCTTAATAAGTTTTACCACCGTCAACAGGGAATATTATAGGGACATTTTTTTTTGTACAGTGCTATATATAGGACACATAAAATGCATTTCCGGTGGTTGAAACAAATTTTAATATGATTTTTAAAATATTCATATAATATAATATAATAGGCTTCAAATGTTAAGACAAAATTAGTGGTAGTTTCGGTAATAGGTACCCAGGGCCCCTTTCACTCTTATGATTAGCCCCATTAGTTTTGAGATTTAAGACATTCGACCCATTATAGCACTTTTAAAATCTTTCGTGCCATTTAGGTGTCGATTTTTCCTGGCGAGCGAAAGCTAGCCTGAGATTTATAAGGGGAATTTTCTATACAAAATTTATACTTGTTTATCTCGAGGGGGGTATTGAGGGCATTCCTTTAAGCTTGATGATCATGGAGGAAAGTAAAAAACAAATAGAAATATATAAAGTAATTAATTAAAATTACCCTTAACTCCCCCCCTACCTACCCCCTCTTTCACTCTTCATTCCACCCTCTCTCCATACCTTCCTTGCATTTATCTTACCTGTCTTTCCCCCCTTCCTTTCTGCATTCCTCTCTCATTCTTCTTAACTCCATTCTCTCTAGTTCATTCATCTCCCTTCCTTCTTTATTCATTTCCCCCCTACCACCCCATCTATCTCCCTTCTTCAATGCTTTCCCTTCATCTAGATCTCGATACCAGTGCAAAAGATTCCCAAAATATTGCCAATTTTTGTTTTACTATTGAGAGTTGATGATAAAAGGTCTTGTGTGATACCCCCAACACACCACAAAACACCGAGCTCCACTTCACCACACCACAACGAAGATAATCCTGCTCACCACACCACTTATACCAACCCCATAGCACCACGTCCCACCACACCACTTTAACCATGCTTACTATTTTCCTCTACGCCCCATATCACCTCGCTCCACCACACCACACCACACCACTTAAACCATACTCACTATTTTCTTCCACGCCCCATAGCACCATACCACTTAAACCATATCCACCATATATTATCCTCCACACTTCATAGCACCTTGATCCACCACCCAACACCATTTAAACCACACTCACTAATTTCCTCCACACTCCATAACACCTAGCCCACCACACCACTTAAACCATACCCACTATATCCCTCCACACCCCATAGCATCTCGCTCCACCACATCACACCACTTGGTTGTTTTTTCTGGACTCCCCTCTCCCTCGTGTTTAGTCCCATTAGTTTTGAGATCTTAAATTGTTCGGTCCATTAATTTAATGATTTTCACACCTTTCACCCCATTTTGTTGTCAATTTTAGGACCTTGCGGGCAATTTAGGTGTTGATTTTTTCCTGGCGAGCAATATCGAGCCTGTAATTTTAAGAGAAACCGACCTTTGGCCGGGACATTTCTCTACCGAAAAATTTACAAATATATCTTGAAGGAGAGTGCAGTCGGTGATTAATAAAGCTTGATGGAGGTCTAGGGAGGAAACTACAATTTAAAAAAACAAAAATATATACAGTATATACATAAGCAAGTAATTACACCCATCCCCCTTTTAAAATATATATATATATATATATATATATATATATATATATATATATATATATTCTCCTAACACCAAATAGTTCCTCACTCCACCACACCACACCATAACCAACCTCGACATATTAATTTTTCCATCTCCTTCAGGTCAATTGTACACCCCCCACAGCCCCGCCTCCTCCCGGTCGGTCATCCATCAGACGTCTGCGGTACATAGCCCCCCCACCCCACCCAAACATCACCCCTCTACATCAGACCCCACCACACAAACCCCCACCCTAGCAAACACCAACAGATTGGTTTCCTCTTTCCCTCCCTTCCACTTTATACTCCTCAGCTTCGCCTTATCTCGCTCCTCCATCCATCAGACATCAACTCCATAACCCATTGGAAAACACCCCGATACACCAGATCATACCATGCAACACCACGCTACACCACCGCACCACGTTACATCGCCACACCACTACATCACTACAAGACACCACACCACAAAAGACACCCTCCCACCACCCCCAACATATTAACTTCCATTATCCTTCAGTTCCACTATACATACCCCAGCACCGCCTCCTCCAGGTCGCTCATCCATCAGACAATCCTGCGGTACACATATACGTACCTTCACACTACACCACACTAGACCACACCAATCCACTAAATACCATAACATTTTCTCCACACCACTTAACACCACACTAAACCACACCACAACAGATAACACCTAATATGTTCCCACTCCAAATATTAAAGACACCACAACACACCCCAGCTTATCCCACACACCCAACACCCCAACCAAACAATCACTGCCCACAAACCACATGTATACGCCCCACCCCCAACAAAGCAATGTCCCTTCTCCTTCAGTCCCACTATGTTGTACAGTTCTCAGCATATAATAAATGTACACTTTGTCGAATCTTTGAACGTTTAAGGGGGGTGACCTGTTCTTTTTTATCTCTCTGGGTTGTATCCATTCGGCCCCATTCCGCCTACTGTTTTAAGACGCTTATCCCCATCCAGGTGTCGATTTATACCTGGCGAGCGATAGTGAGCCAACATAATTTGGACAATGAGTTAGACAGCTGGCTAAATTTGTACATTTTTCGATACAAAAAAATCTCCGGCAAAGCCAGATTTCTCCATAAAATGTTGGCTTGCTATCGCTCGTCAGGAAAAAATCGACACCTGGATGGGGATATATGTCTTAAAACAGTAAGCTGAATGGTGCCGAAGGGATACAACCAAGAACGAGAAAAAAGCAGGTCACCCCCCTTAAAGCCAAGTTCTGAAGCATCTGGGCTATATTAAAGCATTGTAGTGTTTCGTTTGAGATCGATACTGATTCAAATGGTTGCGTCGTCGCCATAAATGCTCTTGCCTATACATCCCCCACCAGCCTTGTCTACTCCCGCTCCCCCATACATCACATATCTGGTGGTACACATATCCCCTACCTACCACACCACACCCCACACCCCACATCCAGTCTTTCATCCACACCAATGATCCCTACAATGATGCCTTTTGCCTCCCTCAATCACATAGACAAAAAAACAAAAAACAAAAAAAAAACAAAAAAAAAACATAATAGTTAACCCCCACATAACTAACCAATATAGCTACCACCGCATAGCTAGCACCATACCAAACCACACCAAAACACCATACCAACCTTGACACAGTACCCACCACCCCCACCATATTAATTAGCCATTTCCTTCGGTCCCTCTCTACCTCCCCCCCAGCCCCGCCTCCTCCTGGTCACCGTCCATCAGGCACTCGGCGGTACACACAGTCGTTACACACAGACGTACACCCGCAGACCAGAAAAACTACACTCCCACATTGGAATCTTTGACCCTTTAATGATATATGTTTTTTGTTTTTTCTAAGTTTGCTCTCTACACTTCCATCAAGCCTTAAAGATACCCCCAAGTCCTCCCTGCGACATAAATGTGTACATTTTTTGAAGAAAAACGAACCGGGCGAAGGTCAATTCCTCGTAAATTGCAGGCTCTTTATTGCTTGCCATGAGAAAATCGACACTTACATGGCTCGACTACATACATCGACTAAGAAATGGGGAAAAAAGGCCTTAAAATCGACAAACTAATGTGCCAAAATGCTTAGAATATCAAAACTAATGGGGTTAAACCTGATGGAGAAGGGTGTCCAGAAGAAAATACACCTCCTAAAGCCAATCTGGGAATCTTTTGTTGGTATTTTGCAGGACTGTTTTGTCTCGTTATAGTCCAATCAATCAATAAAATGAGCACATACTTATTATGCCTCTAGGGTGTACCTCTCGTGTAGGATCTTATAGCTACATACACTAATAACATTGTAAGGATTTCGTATGGTTTACATGCAATTACAACTATTAACATTAATTTACAGTACTTTATAATAAACCACATAAAAGGAGTGTTTGTTATATATATATATACACTAGTTCTAAACATAAAGCTGTTCACACACATATACCTACTACAAGAAAAAGTAAATGAAAGTTATAATTCTAGTCTCTGAACCCTGAAAAGGTCTATACACATTAATACGTGCCTGTACCCTTTGACGGCCATTTGAAGAAGTCTTGAGGTTAGTGTAGTGTAGGTGTGTGTGTGTGTGTGTGTGTGTGTGTCTGGGGGGGGGGGGGAGGGCATGGTAGGATATGCATCACCAAAGTGTTATTCTGCCAGCACCAGTGTTTTGGACCCTGTGGTGGAATGAATGCAGAGTCGACTACATTATCCAAGTTGTATTAGTTTACTTAGCTATTTATTTATTTATTTATTTTTTAGTTTTTTTTCTCATCTCAGTTCATACATTACCAACAATCTACAGTAGTTCATGTGGACTCAACTCGGGTGCAGGGTGTCAATTCGGGACAGTTAGATCGTAAGACTGTAATTAAAATAAGGAGAAATACAAGAAAAAATATACATGAAGTTGCATTGCTTAACCCATTTTATCACTTTCATGGACATCAAAACTGTGAAGCATGAATTTAATTTCATTTTTAGCCGCAGCCGCATTCGTTTCATATGTATTTCATATTTAGCCGCAGCCGCACTCGTTTCATATGTATTCGAGTATCGATAAATTAGCTGACATGTGAGTACATATTTCGCAAGGTCAAAATAAATAGATTATAATCACTGTGTCCCTATAATAATTTACTAGTATTCTAGTCGTCAATACCAGTACAGAACTGTCTCAAAACATTTCCAAAATTAGATTTCTTAGTAGAATTTCCTATTAGTAAGTATTCTAAAACTTCAACCTATTCCAAACAAGTCGCTCCTCCACATCATTAGAATTACGCAACTCGTTTTCCCATTAGCCAGTGCTCAGAAACTCTTTAGCATCCAATTTACCGTAATGTTAGGGTTGGTTGGCCTGCTATTCACCTGCTATCCGCCCCCGACTGCCCCTTACGCTAAATTATTGTTATTATTAGATTATTATTATTATTAATATTATTATTATTACTGTTATTATTGGTGTTATTATTGATATTAATATTATTTATTTTTACAATTACAGGTATTTTTAATATTATTATAAGTATTATTTGATTTATTATTTTATTATTATTATTATTATTATTATTATTATTATGTAGTAGTAGTAGGAGTAGTAATAGTAGTAGTAGTAGTAGTAGTAGTTATATATCTATCATAATTTTCCTTGAAATATTATTATTGCTATTACTATTGTTTCTTAGTATGCAGTATTCTCAAATATCTACAGTACCTATGCCATACCTCTTGCTCCAGTGTTCAGAAACTCTTTAGCATCCAATTTACCGTAATGTTAGGTTAGGCTGGTCTACTATTCACCTGTACACCGCCCCCTATACCTCCTACTGCCTCATAAGGGGGCCCACCTCGCTTGTTTTCTCTTTCTCTCCCTCTCTCTTTGGCTTGTATCCATTCGGCCCCATTCAGCCTACTGTTCAAGACGCTTACCCCCATCCAGGTGTCAATATTTTCCTAGCGAGCGGTAGCGAGCCAGCATATATATATTTTTGTTTTGACAGCAAGCTATATTTGTTCATTTTTTGATAGAAAAAAATTCTCCGGCAAAGCCGGATTTCACTATACAATACTGGCTCGCTATCGACACCTGGATGGGGATAAACGTCTTAAAACAGTTGGCTGAACGGGGCCGAATGGATACACCCCAGAGAAAGAGAGAAAAGAAGAGAAAGAGAATAAAAGCAGGTGACCCCCCTTAATGACCCCAGCCTCCCTGTATACCTTTACCTTCCTTCCTTCCTGCCACCCAAACCTGTTTACTCACCTCCTGCACAACCACCCAATTCCCTATCTCCTAATGCATAAGTTACTTGATAATAATGAGGTAATGTAACTCAAGCCACGCACATCAACGTTATCTAATACGCTCTCACCTATTTTGATCTATCCTAACCTGACCTAACCTAATTTGACCTCACCTAACCGCAAAACAAACTAAATTAAACCTAAGTTAACTTGACCCTTTTAATACGATTTTACATTTATTCTCATCAACATTAGACGTTTGTTTTCTAAACTTAAGACATTTAGAAATCAAAACGTTACATAGGAGATCAAATGAGAGATGCTTCTTAAACTTAATTTAATCGCTCACTTTCAGCCAGAAAATGAGCACCATTAGCACCATGATCCTGAAATTAGTTCAAATATGCTTGAGGTCAAGATAAAGACGGTGAACTCATATATGGATAAACCTAAGATATATTTCACATATTTTCGCAGGTACGTTATTATGTTTATTATTATAATTAATGTAATTGTTATGGGCTTGTACTGTGGGTCCCTGGTTGTCTTCCCAATTTGAGCCACTAAGGTGAGGCTGATGGACTGTTGAGGTTAAGGGGAGATGGGTCGTTTTTTCTGGTCCCCTTTCTCCCTCGTCTTAAGCCCCATTTGTTTTGAGATTATAAGACGTTCGGCCCATTAGTTTGGCGATTTTAACACCTTTCGCCCCATTTCGTTGTCAATTTTAAGACCTTTCGTCACCTTTAGGTGTCGACTATTTCCTGGCGAGCAAAAGCGAGCCTGAAATTTTAAGAGGAACCAGCCTTCGGCCGGGACATTTTTCTACCAAAACATGTACTAATTGATCTTGAAGGGGGGTCTAAGGGGTGTTTGTCTAAGCTTGATGGAGGTCTAGCGAGAAAAGTAAGAAATAAAGGAATTAATTAATTAATAGACAAAACAAATAAAACAAAAATAAAACGGGTATATAATCATGTTAGCTCTCAACTTTTTAGCTTTTCTGTTTTTCTCTTATACTTCTCTCTGTTCCCTTCTTCTCTATTTTCTTATCGCCTTCCCTGCATCTCTCTCTCTCTCTCTCTCTCTCTCTCTCTCTCTCTCTCAGCCCCACCCTCACCTCACTAACTCATTCCTAATTGCTGGGTAAAGAGAGACTGCTGATGTCCACTATTACTCAAAATCCACACACAGACCCCTCGTTCGTATGTGTGTCGGGGTGGTTGGTTGGAGGTCGAGTGAGGGCCATCTTATTTTACCTTATTTTATTTATGTAGCTATTCATTTTACACCTATTGAACACTTTAGTTGTTGTGCAATCGCATAGCATATCAAATTTTTCGTAAAAAAATAAAAATAAATAAAAAAATATATACAGTATACTGTATATATACAGTATATATATATATATATATATATATATATATATATATATATATACAGTATATATATATATATATATATATATTATATTTGTTGAGTTTATATAGAAACAAACATTATATTAATTGTTCTTAGCAGTCAATGGAAAGTATATGAAACCTTATATTTAATTAATGATAGTAATTAATGAAAATAGTAATATGCAATCCCGAATATTTCATGGAGAGCCCATCCAAAAAAAGAGACATGAACAAAAGTGGATAACACAATAACGTGATTTCTCATCAATAAATAATCCCAAAATGCCAGACAGAGATATATTCTAGATTTAGCTTACGTCTGTCATTGTGTGTTTAATGATCATATACAACCTGAACAAAGAGTATACCGTCACCCTCACCTGGCATTCCTACATCTATCGTAACTTTCGGCCTACACAATAATAGCAGCCCGGATTTGTCTTTGTCAATGTTCAGTCACATTACCTTGTCTTTTCATTTCAAGTAGCATCATATGTGTCACATGTACTGAGAGAGAGAGAGAGAGAGAGAGAGAGAGAGAGAGAGAGAGAGAGAGAGAGAGAGAGAGAGAGAGAGAGAGAGAGAGAGAGAATAGCCGTGTATAAGGAGGCCATCCACGAGTACAAAGGGCCGTATATACTACCTCCTCAATATAATGTTCTTCCATTCTGCTCTTCTTACTCCCCCTCTATTAAAATCAATGTCCGAGTACAAAAGTGAAAATTAATTAGTGGGTCTGTCAGTAGCTAATTCCTAGTTATCCCCTACTGTACCGGCGACGGCTTTTAAATGTTTATTCTAGCTATACTGTATTTAGACGATTTAACACAGTTTAGGAAGGATATGTGGTAGTAAAAAGGGTTAAGTGAGACCGTTCTAAGCCTGTTGATTGCTGGAGGCCCTTTTTAAGCTCAATAAAATCGTCTAATAGTAGCCAGAACAAAAGGATGGCACCGGTACATAGAGGGTTAACTAAATTGTTACCATATTACTCTTTTCACATCTATACAAAGACGCTTCCTATTGTTGTGTTCGTTTTGTTTTTTTCTTCTGGGTAATATTACAGGATCTTAATTAGCTTATACTATACCTCCAGCAATCAAAGGGTTAAAAAATAGCTTAATTTAGACTCTAACATCACTTTGCAACTCATTGTTTTGGCAGGGTTAAGAGTTTTGCCTCACAAAAAAAAAAAATTTGCTCAAAAAGAATCTCGGAGTCGCGAATATGAGGAACAAAGGAAAACAGATAAATACATAAACATAATAATAATAAAAAGATTAATGATAATATTTGTATCTATATTTTGCCAGACTTCTTTAGGGGGTAGTGCTTGTTTATTGGTCTATGTATTAAACTATTAATTTATCTTTGAGATTCCTCGCTTGACCTCCATCAAGATTTAAAAAACACCTCCTAGACCTCCTTTCAAGATAAATGTGTACATTTGTCGGTAGAAAAATGTCCCGGCCAAAGGCTGGTTTCTTATAAAGTTATAGGCTCGCTATTGCTCGCCAGGAGAAAATTGACACCTACATGGCACGTAAGGTCATAATACTGATAAAGAAATGGGGCAAATTCGCCATACTAATGGAACGAGCGTCTTAAAATCTGAAAACTAATATGCTACACGAGGGAGAAGGGTATCCAGAAAAAGCAACTACCTCCCCCTTAATCCCCGACGGGATGGCAAAAACAAAACTCTTCCAAATACTCGTCCCTCCTCCCACTCCATCACCCTCTGTCCCATGCATCTCTCCACTCCATCCCTGCACCCCATTCTCGGTCTACCCCTCCCTCTAACCCTTTCCACCTCTCTCATACACCCTCTTTGCCATCCACATGCTCTCCATTATGGGGGGTGACCTGCTTTTTTCACTCCTTTTCTCTCTTTCTCTGGCTTGTATCTATTCGGCCCCATTCAGCCATCTGTTTTAAGATGTTTATCCCCATCCAGGTGTCGATTTCTTCCTGGCGAGTGATAGCGAGCCAGCATTGTATGGAGAAATCCGGCTTCGCCGGAGAAATTGTTCGATAGAAAAATGTACAAATTTAGCCTTCTGTCAAAAACAGTTTTCAAATATGCTGAAAAATCGACACCTGGATGGGGATAAACGTCTTAAAACAGTAGGCTGAATGAGGACGAAAAGATGCAACCCAGAGAGAGAGAGGGAGAAAGAGAAAAAAACGAGGTCGGCCCCCTTAACTCCATGTGTCCATACGCCTTCAGTACATTAGTCCCGACATTCTCCATAACATCCACCTCAACCCCACATCTCTCACGTACTTCCTGGTTCGCCAGTGTGTCCATCCACGTTACTCCAAATAACTCTTAGATAACTCATTTCAACTGTTCTCACTCTCGACTTGTGTTCCTCTAACAACGTCCATGCTTCACTTCCATTTGTTAAGGTGGGGACTAAAACACTATCATGCAATGACCTCTTTGTTTCTGTACTAACCTCTATACTGAAAAGTAGCATTCTCAAACTGAGTATATACATACATATATATATATATATATATATATATATATATAACCATGAGCTTCAAGCATTTATCACTCCCCAACCAGTCTGTACCCAAATCTTGTAAATATCAAATACAGTCCATCTACCCACCGCTTTCACCCACCCACACCTAATGCCCCAGTACAGTCGCTCACAAAGGTTCCGAGTCTATTGGGAAAATTATATAGGACAATATATATATATATATATATATATACACATTTATTTATCTTTGTTTTACATTTATCAAATAATACTTTACATCTAATATTTAATCTCGGTAGTTATTGTTACAAAATGAATAATATAAGAGAACCACTTTAATTCAAGACAAAATACTCAAGACTTGTATTCACTCATATACCTGGGTGCACTGTTATGGTTTTCTATACGCAAGTAAAATCGCCATGATTTGCTCATACATAATTTGTTTTACATTGCTTAATTATCACTGCACAAACTGCTTTCGGAACTTAATTTTAATATATTATACTTTTATAACTAAAAATGCTTGGAGTCCACTAATTTTAAAGGATGGCTGCTGTATCTCCATATCTAGAAACGCTCCAACCTTCAGCAAGCTCACAGGGCTTGCAAATAATTAACTATTCAAAAGCAGTCCTAGAACAGCGTCCCTAATTCCCTTTAATAATAGTTACTGAACATACCCCCCCCCCCCCCCAACACACACCAAAAAACAAGTTACCAACACACACACTGCCTACACCCCCCCCACCCCCCCATACACACACACACCCTCCCACACACCCCCACCCACAACCACACTCCGTACCCAAGCCAACACCCACTCCTCCCTCCTACCTTTCCCTGCAGTCAGGTGAACTCATAAATTAAGGAAGTTTATTGGTCGTTCCTGCACATTGGACCTCACCAAACGGACCTCTGTTATGAGCTTTTTTTTTTTTTTTTCAACGGAACTCATTGACTTACAGAACGGTCTACAGCAAATTAGTCTAAATGAAAGAACTTGCTAATTACCAAGGCTCAAAAAGGGTTTACAGCAAATTAGTCTACATGTAAGAACCTGATAATTACTGGAACTCACATTGGGTTTACAGTAAATTAGTCTACTGTATATGGAAAAACTGGCTAATTACCGAGGCTCAAAAATGGTTTACAGCAAATTGAACTAAGCGAAAGAACTTGCTAATTACTGAGACTCAAACAGGGTTTATAGAAAATTTTCTAAATTAGGGGGTTGTTTTCTTTGGACTCCTTTCTCCCTCATGTTTGGCCCCATTAGTTTTGACATTTTAAGACGTTCGCCCATTAGTTTGGCTATTTTAAGATCTTTCGCCCCTTTTTCTATATTTGTTAAGACATATCGTGCTACATACATGCATATATTTTTCGGTGAGCGATAGCGAACCTGCAATTTGGGAGGAACTGACCTTCAGTTGGGGCATTCTTTTACTGAAAATGCCCACATTTAACTACAAAGGGGATCTTGAGTGTATTTGTATTTGTTTAAGCTTGATGGAGGTCTAGCAAGGAAACCAAAGAAAACAAAAATCCCCTTAACGAACTTGCTAATTAACCCATAAATCGATCTTCATAAAATTAATCTGAACTCTTTCAGTTACCATGATGCAATGTCTATTTTAATTTTGGCTTTCTTTAGAAAAAAATTGTGTAATAGTCTATGAGTCTACGAAGAATAAATAGGACAGTTATTACTCCTTTATTCTTAAATTTCCATTCTAAGCTAAATAAGATCATTTAATGATAGCCAAAATATATTAAGAATGGCGTCACAATACTAAGATTATTAATGAAAAAGACATATTAATCTCACAATGAATGATGAT
Organism: Lithodes maja; assembly: GCA_037953745.1. NCBI lineage: Eukaryota > Metazoa > Arthropoda > Malacostraca > Decapoda > Lithodidae > Lithodes > Lithodes maja. The sequence goes on along the minus strand of JBAKBP010005061.1, from coordinate 68,884 downwards.
GCTCAGAGCCACATGATTGACACAAGAATATTAAGTTTGATCAATAATAATACAAGATAGGTGAAACAAGGCATTTTCAGAATAGTTCACACACATAAGTTAAATGGATACAAAATACAAAATATATAATGCAAGCAAGGTGATTTTCTTTTTTGTTCAGATTAGTTCACATACTTATTTATAACCCAACACATAAATCTCACAAGGTAACCATACAAGAAATATTCTCGAATAGTCCAAAGTGTGTGAGAGAAAGAAAGAAAGAAAGAAAGAAAGAAAGAAAGAAAGAAAGAAAGAAAGAAAGAAAGAAAGAAAGAAAGAAAGAAAGAAAGAAAAAGAGAGAGAGAGAGAGAGAGAGAGAGAGAGAGAGAGAGAGAGAGAGAGAGAGAGAGAGAGAGAGAGAGAGAGAGATGGGGGCGGGCCAGAGACTCCACGAGAGGTGCGCCTTTTAAAACCCTATATTTTTCTATTCGACATGGCACATCAAGGTGTTGCAAGGTACAGTCGCGGAAAGCAATACCGACACACCCCATTAACCCTTTGAGTACCAGCGGCGTGTGTTATATTTTATTCTAGCTATACTTAGATGATGATACACAGCTTATGAATCATCTTTGGTAGTTTAAATGGTTGGATGAGATAGTTTGAAGCCTTATTATTGCCAGAGGTCCTTCCTAAGCTGAATATAATCGTCTAATACGTGCCAGAATTTGTTGAAAAATACGTCCCTGGTACTGTACGGATTAACCCCTTCTGTACTAGCGACGTCCTTTTACCTATATTATGGCTACTATTAGACGATTGCATTCCGTTTAAATAGGTCCTCCAGCAATTAACAGGCTTCGAACTGTCTCACTTAACCCTTTTATTCCCTTCTGTACTGGCGACGTCCTTTTAACTATATTATGGCTACTATTACACGATTGAATTTTATTTGGAGTTTGTAATGTATGATTAATGTTTAGAACGGGGTGTTACTTATTAAAAAGGGCCTCCAGCAATTAACAGGCTTCTAACTATCTCACTTCACCCTTGTAACTACCTCAGATCCTTCTTAAACTGCACAAAATCGTCTAAATATAGGACAAATAGTATATAAAAGACGTTACCGGTACAGAAGGGGTTAAACCACTTCTTAACCCATATAGTACCAGTAACATCCGAGTAATCTATATTTAGACGATTATATTCAGTTGAAAGATAACGCCTCCAGCAATGAACAGGCTTCCTACTATCTCACTTAAGGGGAGATATCCACCTGGAGGATTTTTTTCTGGACCCCCTCTCCCTCATGTTTAGCCCCATTGCTTTTGAGATTTTAAGACGTTCGCCCCATTAGTTTGGCGATTTTAAGACCCCTTGCCCCATTTCTGTCAATTTTAAGACCATTCGTGCCATTTAGGTGTCGATATTTTCCTGGTGAGCGATAGCGAGCCTGTAATTTAAGGGGAACCGGCCTTCGGCCGGGACATTTTTCTACCGAACAATGTACAAATTTATCTTGAAAGGGGGTCTAGGGGGGAGTAATTTTAAGCTTGATGGAAGTCTAGGGAATCAACTAAAAACCTCCCCTTAACCCTTCATAATACCGCACATCCTTTTTTGCCTGCACAAACTGGTGTAAATATAGCTAGAATAAAATAAAAAATACGTCGCCGGCACAGTAGGGGTTAACACCATGTAGGGCCTAGATTCACTAACCACACCACAACTTTATACCTACCATTCACATTAACCACTGCACTATTATTACCATCGTCATCAATTCAATATTTAGGGTATTATCTGGACCCACTCTTCCCTTATGTTTAGTCCCATTGGTTTTGAAATGCTAGGATGTTCGACCCATTAGTTTGGCGATCTTAAGACCTTTTGCCCATGGGCGTCATTTTCGTTTCATGTTGGCCATCATTAGACGATCTTTAAATAAAGAAGGGAATCCAATAGTTAAAGCGGTAAACCCAATATCAAACATTATCTGAATCATATGTCATTAACCCACTCAGTAACCTTCTTTATTTTATTTTGTCTGTAATTGGATTCTCTCCTAAACTATTTAACTAGCTTTCCAAAGCGACCCTCTATTCAATCTCTTAACAACTCACGTGATGAGTCCATAGCACACTTTTGATCTATCATAAAATATCAATTGGTGCAGAGATAGCCTTATTACTTCCAATGCTTCCGAAAAATCGACTTCTCCAATCATCTACCCGTCACACTCTTCTATAGTCCGTTCATTCTAGGTTGGTCAGAAATCGTAACCTCTAAACTCTGTAACTCAAAAAGGGCTGGAACAATTGAGCTGTCACTTTCCAAATCTATGCCCTAGCCAAGTCTTCCTATGTGGTAGAATTATTAGCTCAAAATTATTGGGGTATACATTTTTCTTCTGATTTTCCTTGTAAGGAATATATCCCATTTTTGCTTTGGCAGCTTCCCTGAAGTTATAGGCGTGTTCAACCGTCTTCTTGGGGTTCTTTACCATATGAGAGAGAGAGAGAGAGAGAGAGAGAGAGAGAGAGAGAGAGAGAGAGAGAGAGAACGTAAGCACTAGATATATTCCACTTAAGCTTTCACCCATCATAAACTACCCTCCAATTATGCAGCCTAAAACTATAAAACCTTGTGAAGTAGACTGACGTTACTCTTGACTTACAGTGTGCTGGCTTGATAATCCAATAGGGTTGATGGCCTCTGAGGTCCTATTTTAACTAACTAACTCTCTAAGCCGGTATCACATGTGCGTTTTTGTCTGCAACTCTAATATGGTAGCTTCTGAAAAACATTTATGTGAAAATAATGACACCTTTTGTAATCAACTGTACATTCACACTATAGTCGGTTTCATTTCAACTGACGGTAAATTGCAAAGTTCCCTCAAGATTTCTCAGTTACTTTGAAGATTGTGTAGCGAAATATGGTACTAATTTTATACATACTTGGTCTTAATATGATGCAGAGACATAGTAGTTTCCTAATTTTCCATTAAGTATCAAGAAAATTAGCTGCCAGGGGATTTAATTGGTCGCCAATTGAAAGAAACAGAGTATAGTTGCTGACAATGCTCTACACACACACACACACGCGCATCCTGTTGTTTTTGTCTCTTCCTATCAAAGCAATCTGCCACCAATTCTAAAAAGCCAACACAAGCAACGCATCAGACGCCGACTAGCTTCTGCCATTATCCTGACCAGTGGAGGGTTAATAAGACAAGAAGCCCAGAAACGGATAAAGTGGTAGGAGGAGATAGTGGTGGGGGTGGTGGTGGGGGAGGAGAGTGTGGTGGGGGTGGGGGTGTTAGTGATGATATAGTGGTGCGGGTGGTGGTGGTGGTGATATTAGTAGCGAAGGTGGTGTTGATCGTGGTGGTTGGTGGTAGTGGAGGGGGTGGGAGTGGTAGTGGTGAGGGTGGTGGTGGTAGTTGATGGTAGTGGGGGTGGTAATGGTGATCTAGAGGTGGGGGTGGTGGCAATGGTGATATTGGTAGCGATGGTGGTAGTGGTGACATAGTGGTGCGGGTGGTGGTGGTGGTGATATTGGTAGCGATGGTGGCGGTGATGATGGTTGTTGTTGTTGTTGTTGTTGGTGGTGGTAATCGTGGTGGTGGTTGGTGGTAGTGGTGATCTAGTGGTGCGAGTGGTGGCGGTGGTGATATTGTGGTGCGGGTGGTGGTGGTGGTAGTGGTGATCTAGAGGTAGATGTGGTTCCAGTTGTGTTATTGGTAGTGATGGTGGTGCTGGCGGTGGTAGTATTGATCTACAGGTGGAGGTGGTGGCAGAAGTGCTATTGGTAGTGGCTTTCGGCCAAGTAATTTTCCACATACATCAAGCAAATTAAGCCTATCCATCAACTTACTATCAACAAGCACAAATATAGGGTAACTCCAACATGAATAGAAAAGGAAATTATTGAAAAGATTATGTAATTAAGATTTGTTTTTACTTTTGAGCGTAACTGTACACAAATATGAAGAATAACTTTACAAAAGAAAAAAGATCATAGTCTTAGGAGAAAGATAAGGACAAGGGTAATCACGAACTTCTTTATGTTTTATTTTCAACGTTTTGACTCATTTATAAGTCATCATGATCAACATTTCAGAAACAATCTTACTGTTTATCTTGAACTATTTATACAATTAATATGTAAAACACCTATTAATTTGACCAAATATTCTAGTGTTACATGTTTATGCCTTTTGGCCAACGCACACACACAAGCTAACACAAAACACAGGCAAACACACCCACACACACACACTCACGTACACAATACACAAATATGCACATTATATATATATATATATATATATATATATATATATATATATATATATATATATATATATATATATATATACACACACACACACACACAGAAGTATACATGTGTAATCAAGCACACGACTTCACAATCACATAATACAATAGACATTCATCTACACACACAATAGTGCAACACCCACACCCACACAAACACTGATACATACACTGCAATATACATACAAGCAAAGCCAGACGTAACACACTCAAGCACACGCACACACAGATAATATCAGACACAACAAACTTATACACGCACGCACACTCAAACACACGCACCCACACTCAAGCGCAACAGTCCGGTGGTGTGGGGGAGGGGCAGAAGCAGAGAAATGCCAGGCCTGTCAAAACCAAATAATCACTTTGCTCGGCCTCACTATAGCTGGCCTGTCCGTCTTCCAACCATCTACAGGAAGCTTTAGGCCATCCAGGTTTTTCTTAACCCGATATCACACATGAGCTTTTATATTCAGCATTCAATAATCAACACTTTTAAAGCAACGTTTCTAGAATATTTTGCACTGGTATCGGAAACTAGACTAATGATAGATGAATTTAGATAATCGAAATATTTGCAATGTTAACCTGCTAAACTGCCTGCCCAATGTTGAGGATAAATGTTGAGGGAAAAAGAGCTCGTGTGATACCAGCTTTAGTCATATTGCAACCTTCTTTTTCCTGTGGATGTAAACTCAAATGGAAGTAGTTACTGTGGGCTTACATTCCTTGACTACGATAGATCTTTCTTAGTCTAATAAAATAACAGGTAAAGTTGGGAGGCCTGTGCTTCACCGCGGCGCTCACATCCTTAGCATTGCCTAATTGTAGCCCGAGATGGATAACGCTAGTGAGTTATCCAGCCTGGTACACAGGGGCTACTGCATATTATACAGGTGCCATAGTGTAATTATCCAGATGGGACGTCATAAAATTCCACTAACTAATTATCACAAATGTTCACCAACTAAAGCTGGGTTTTCTGGACCCCGGCCTTCTCCCTCATGCTTAGCCCCAATAGTTTTGATTTTGTATGACACCCCCCATTAATTTGGCGATTTTAAGACATGTCATGCCATTTAGGTATCGATCCTGTCATAGCAAGTGATAGTCAGCCTGTAATATAGGAGGACCCGGCATTCTGTCTATCAAAATATGCACAAATATATCTCGAAGGGAGTCTTGGGGGTATAAGTTTTAAGCTTGGTAGAGGTCTAGGGAGGAAAACAAATAAAACAAATAAATACATAATATAAAATAAAGAAAATAATGAATTATCAAATTGATAATAATATCCCCTTAAGGAGTATTATGTTCTATATTACGAGTTAATACAATAACCGAATTTGTAAAGGTTAGAAAGCCTACAGTAGCAGAGACCGATGGCCAACCTCCCCCATGTTGTTGCCACTTTTGTCTTTGGTCTCTCCTCTACAGTCAAATATAGTCGGACCTCTAAGTGTGTCCAGACATTATGGCTCGAATGTCCCTTGATTTTGGCCCTGTCACTCTTTCAACTCTGGGGGAGACACTCGCCACAGGCAGTTTTGCCTTTTGTCTCCCTCATCCAAATAGAACAAGTGAAGGTGTAACAAGATTTTTTGGAGATACTGTGCTTTCAGATGGTTTGCTTGAAGGGTCATATTTTTTGCCTGGACATCTAGACAGGCATTTGTATATCATGGCGAGCAGAGGAAAAAATTTGGTATGGTTGGAAGGCATTAATACATAGAGGTTGAAAAATGTAAAAAAAAAAAAAAAGTAAGAGAATGAAAGAAATATGAATTTATAAGTTGAAAGAGTGGTTTAAATTTCACCATACAGATGAAGTGATTATTAGTTGAAGGAGTGGTTTATATTTCGCCATACAGATGAAGTGATTATAAGTTGAAGGAGTGGTTTATATTTCGCCATACAGATGAAGTGATTATAAGTTGAAGGAGTGGTTTATATTTCACCATACAGATGAAGTGATTATAAGTTGAAGGAGTGGTTTATATTTCACCATACAGATGAAGTGATTATAAGTTGAAGGAGTGGTTTATATTTCGCCATACAGATGAAGTGATTATAAGTTGAAGGAGTGGTTTATATATCGCCATACAGATGAAGTGATTATAAGTTGAAGGAGTGGTTTATATTTCGCCATACAGATGAAGTGATTATAAGTTGAAGGAGTGGTTTATATTTCGCCATACAGATGAAGTGATTATAAGTTGAAGGAGTGGTTTATATATCGCCATACAGATGAAGTGATTATAAGTTGAAGGAGTGGTTTATATTTCGCCATACAGATGAAGTGATTATAAGTTGAAGGAGTGGTTTATATATCGCCATACAGATGAAGTGATTATAAGTTGAAGGAGTGGTTTATATTTCGCCATACAGATGAAGTGATGGTCATATAGAACAGGCATTTTGAGTGTGTAATTATAATACTATGCTGTTCTGTTTGTCGAATGTCCGAAACCCGTTCGTACAGTCGCCAACACTGATAGTTACTTTAAATTGTGCTATATTAGCGCTTTGCAAAATATGCGTGGGTGAGCGAGTGAGGGTTGAGAGTCTTGGCTTACTGTGCCATTAGGATTAGACTTTTAAATTAGCCAGCAGGAAAGGAAGCACGACAAACAGATTTACGACTCGACCATCACCACACACAGACATATACATACAAACGTCCAGGACTTACATAGGACATACACACATATATACACACATGCATACACACACACACACACACACACAAGCACAAATGCACACACACTCATATCTATAGTACATAAGAATATGAAAAACATATATATAAGCATTGGGTTAGATTCATAATGATATACTTTTCTATCCTTATGTTAAATTAACTTATAACTAACATATACCTTGTAAGGGGTAAATGATCATGGACACTTCGATTGCCCTTTTCATACCCTTAATGTATTTCAATGTGGGTGTCTTTCAAAATCATCATAACTACCACATGCCTCTCCAATCACCCCGTACTTATAAACACGTACAGTTGCCCAAATAAGTGTTGTCGCGAAACCAAGTATATTTCGTATATTTGGTATCAGTATCATCTAAGCATTAATTAATCGTTTCGAGTGAGATATACAAACATGTTCTTATCTTTACACACCCTATTCAACATCTGACAGACATTAATACAGCATAGAGTGAGCAAAACGTGATGACAGCGGAGACATGACTTATTTGGCCAACCGTACAGTCAAGAGCATACATAACGACACACCCACTTGAATCAGCATCGAAAGCAAACGAGACAATACAATCCATTATTAAGGCCCAGATGCTTTGCTACTAATTGACAAGGGACTGGAGTTCTTGCAAAGAGGCTCCAGTCCTGACGTTATTCTTGACTTACAGTGTGCTGGCTTAATAATCCATTAGGGTTACTATTATAGCCTGTGAAGTCCTATTTTAACAAACTTACTAATTGACGCTTACAAGTATTCTCCATCACTGCAATATCATCTTACTGTATATTGACGATTACATACAGTATATTCTTAGTCGGTGAAATAATACATGTTTGGGATGCACTTTAAATATTGTGTCTGCATAAATATACCATTATACCTAGAACAAAACTGGTACTCATTTTAGGAACATGAATTATTATGTTCCTTCCAACAACCAACTATACTCCTAAAATCGATTAATGAAATTTACAAACACATGTGGCAGTCCGTGGATTCGAATCCAGGATGCTCACACCGAAAATCAACACCTTATGCATCGCACCACGAAGACAGTTATTAGTACATTATAGAAAACCTCAACCAATTGGCATTCATTACCAAGCGTCTTTTGAATGTGCATAGTAAATGTGGTCATGAAACCAGAAAATAAGTATTCACATGGTTACGCCAAAACGATTAATGCACACTTCTCACCTTAAGAGCACTAGGTTTTATCTATATATTCAATATTGCGCACACAATTTGCGCATCGTATTTTGTCTTTTTTTGTCCTCTCTCTCTCTCTCTCTCTCTCTATATATATATATATATATATATATATATATATATATATATATAGTTAATACATTGGCGGAAAAGTGGTAATCGTCAATTTCAATAGTGTTGTAGGCCGGGTGAGCAGCAGAAGCTCTGGTTGGCCTTATATGGTGCACCGGGTATAACCGCGGGGTTTGTGTTTAGTATATTGTATTTCTTCCTCCTCCTACTTCATCTCCTGCCTCCTCGTCCTCCACCGTTTTCCTCCTCCAACTACACCATCCTTACCCTCTTTCGCCTCTTCCTCCTCCTCTTATGTTTATCTTATTTTGTTATTTTTTCATTGCATTTTCTTATTTTGTTTCTTCATATTTTGTTCGTTTTATATTATTCATAATATTTGTAATATTATTCATCTACTTGTTTTTATCTTTCTTCTTCGTTTGCTTCTTCTGCTTCTTCTTCTTCTTCTTCTTCTTCTTCTTTTCTTCTTCTTATTCTTCTTCTTCTTCTTCTTCTTCTTATTTTTCTTCTTCTTCTTCACAGGTTCGGCCAGGTGAAGGTATTTAAGAATAAGTACTTACAACGGCACTTCTTAATATTGTCTTCTTCTTCTTCCTCTTCTTCTGTGTGTTGTATGTGTATGTATTATGTGTATCAGTTGTGTTACGCCTATGTGTTCTATATTGCTCACGGGAATTTACTGTGTATTCGTATGACAGTGTGTGTGTGTGCGTGTGTAATTGTGTGTGTGTGTGTGTGTGTGTGTGTGTGTGTGTGTATGTGTGTGTCAGTGTGTGTGTGTATGTGTGTGTCAGTGTGTGTGTGTGTGTGTGTGTGTGTGTGTGTATATATGTGTGTGTGTATGGGTATGTGTGTGTGTGTGTGTTGTAGGACGGGTCAGCAGTAGCAGCTCTGGTTGGCCTTACATGTTGCACCGGAATTGACCTCGGGGTTTGTGTTTAGTATGTCAGTCAGTCAGTAGCCAAACCCGTACTTAACCGTTAGAAGATTATGACGCATTTTGACAGTATATTCTGGCAATCACTAGACGATTATATACAATTTACGAAGGATCTGTGGGAGTTAAGAGTAAAGACTGTCTCAATTATCCCTCTGACTTCCATATACCCTTCCTAATCTGAATAAAATCGTCTAATAATAACCAGTAAACAGAAAAGAAATGCGTCACTGTATCTTCTAAGGCTTAAAGGGTTAAGGAGGATCAGCAAGAAAAGCTTTGATGATCCCTTACTGGGAGTATAGTCTGGAGGTTGGATTGAAAGTCCCAACCTGTTATTCTTTATAAAAAAGAAAAATAATAATAATAAAAAAAAAAAAAAATAGAAACATTATACAAAGAGGTAGATGTAATGGGGAATATATGTTTTTCATAATACGTGGTACTAAGCCCAAGTACGTGAGCAACTGTGGGCTTCAACCATCCAACACTACTTGTTATTACACTACATGTATACAATATATACAATACATATATTTAAGATAAGCATATATAGAATAGTTCGAATAAAAAAATACTAGGGATACACCAGAACCCACTTGTAATTACACTATGTTATGGTCCAGTTATACTGAGCTCATGACGCTAATGGCAAGGCACCGGAGAATAGCAGAAGTATGTTAATTAAGTCTCCATCTCCTTGCTAATTTTTCTACTGCATCTCTTCTTACATTTATTCCTCATGACAGTCTCCCTCTCTCTCTCTCTCTCTCTCTCTCTCTCTCTCGAAAAGGTTTAGCACTAGTATTTGTGGAAACTTTTTCACATATAAGATCTGTTGTACCTGGAACAAACTTCCCTCCGAAGTTGTAAATAGTTCTTCAGTAGAACAGTTCGAGAAGAGAGTAGATAGTATTTTCCACACTCTGTAATGAGTGTAGTGCACTAAACAGTCTCCCTCCTTCCACTTCGAGTATCTCCTCGGAATGGACCGCAATGTCTCTGAAATACCAATTATTCCTTGTAACTCTCTCTCTCTCTCTCTCTCTCATATTCACTCACTCACTCACTCACTCTCTCTCTCTCTCTCGTCATAGCCAACCTGACAAGTGTACGGCCATAAAAAAGGACCACTAATGCCCCGCCTCCCCCCTACACCACTACCATATCCGTCCACACAAATTTTTCCCCGAACACGAGAGAAAACGAGCCAATGATATAGAAAATGTGGTCCAGGGTAGCAAGTTATAGGGAGTTTCTTTTGCAGCCTAGATGTTTTTTTTTTTTAAGGGGAGATGGGCGTATTTTCTTGATCATTTATGTATTTTTTTTTATTATTTTATAGTTTCCTCGCTAGACCACCATCAAGCTTTAAAAAACATCCATTATATCCACCTTCTAGATTAATTTGTACATTTTTCGGTAGACAAATTTTCCGGCCGAAGGCTGGTTCTTGCAAAATTACAGGCTCACTATCGTTCGCCAGGAAATAAATCGACAGCTAAATAGGCCGCTTCCTTCATATTACAGGCTCGCTTTCGCTCGCCAGAAGAAAAGAATCTACCCCACAAAAGGGCTTTTAACAACCTAATGGGGCTAAATATGAGGGAAAAGGGAATCCAGGAAAAGCAAATCTCCCCTACACGAACCGACCGAACTAGGATGCAATAAGAACAATAGATACGTCTCGGTCAGGTGTTGTTTATATAATTCCCCCTCCCTGGAGACCCTGCAGTAACCAGATGTCGGACAACCGCTGCCATATGGGTGCCACGGGTGTTATTAAGGGAACAGTGGGTATTTTTGGGGTCTATTTATTTATACAGTATATGCGTTTAGTTATTTTATTAGTTTCATCCCTAGACCTCCATCAAACTTTAAAAAGCATCCATTAGATCCCCCTACTAGATTAATTTGTACATTTTTCGGTAGAAAAATGTCACTGCCGAAGGCCGGTTCCTCCACAATTACAAGCTCGCTATTGCTCACCAGGAAATAAATCGACACCTAAAGGGCACGAAAGGTCTTAAAATTGACACACTAATGGGGCAAACGTCTTAAAATCTCAAAACTAATGAGGATATGCATGAGGAAGAAAGGGGACCAAAAGACGGCCCATCTCCCATTAACCCCTTCTGTACCGACGACGTCTCTGTATTTTTATCCTAGCTATATTTAGACGATTTTGTGAAGCTTAAGAAGGATCTGGAGTAGCAAAAAGGGTTGAGTGAGATGGTTCGAAGCCTTTATTCGAGCTATATTTAGACGATTTTGTGAAGCTTAAGAAGGATCTGGAGTAGCAAAAAGGGTTGAGTGAGATGGTTCGAAGCCTTTATTCGAGCTATATTTAGACGATTTTGTGAAGCTTAAGAAGGATCTGGAGTAGCAAAAAGGGTTGAGTGAGATGGTTCGAAGCCTTTATTCGAGCTATATTTAGACGATTTTGTGAAGCTTACAAAATATCTGGGGTAGTATAAAAGATTGAGTGTGATACTTCGAAGCCTTTGAGTTGCTGGAGGCCCTTTTCAGACCGCATTAAATAAGGAGAGCAAGGCGTCCGGCAATAGATAATTAGATAAATAGATAGATTGATAGATAGATTGATAGATAGATAGATTGATAGATTTTTTTTTTTTTTTTTTTTCTATATTCCAACTACTCCCTCTCGGGCATAGGCTGAGAGCCTGTACATTCCACCGCTCAACACGGTGAAGCCCGTGAGGTCTTGTTCCAGTCTGGGGAGTGAGACATGTGAAGCAACCATCATGGCTCGAAGCAGCTCCATCTCTGAAGCGGCCGGTTGCTTCGCTCAAGTGCTTCACCGTCTCACCCTCCAGACTCAGACCCTCACTCTCAGAACGCCACCTATTGAGCAGTGAACTCACTAGGCATTGTCCCCCTGTAACATATTTTGAATATGGGAATATTCATACAGTGTTATTTAATCAGGGAACAATGAGGGTATTTTTTTGGCATTTCGGTGGGCTTTGTGATAATACACTGATACTAGGTACAGCACAAATTCAATCCCAATAATATCTTCCCATTGATATATCGGGATTTGAACCCGGGTCCATTGGATTACCAATCCAGTGGCATGACCACTCCACCACACCTATAATAGATAATTAATATAGATTAAATAGTCTAATAGTAGCCAGAAGAAAGTTAAAACAGACGGCACCGTTACTGAATGGGTTAAGGGGGGATGGATCGTTTTCTGGACCCTCTTCTCCCTGGAGTTTAGCCCCATTAGTTTTGAGATTTTAAGACGTTCGGCCTGCTAGTTTGGTGATTTTAACACCTTTCGCCTCATTTCGTTGTCAATGTTAAGACCTTTCGTGCCATTTAGGTGTCAATTTTATCCTGGCGAGCGAAACAAAAAATCGCCAAGAAAAAAATCGATAACTAAATGACACGAAAGGTTTGAATATTGGCAATAAAATGGGGCGAAAGGTATCGAAATCGCCAAACTAACGGAACGAACGTCTTAAAATCTCAAAACTAATACGCTCAACATAAGGGAGAAGGGGGTCCAGAAAAAGCGACTATACCTCCTCCTTAAAAGGCGTTCATATTCAGTTGCGGATTAATTCTTTGGTGTCGGAGAAATCTTGTCCAGGAAGTAAAAAATAAAAATAAAAATAAAAATAAATACAAACAATCTAATCAATTAACATTTAGTAAAGCCGTTATCCTTCATAAACTCGAGATAAATTACGGTTTGACTATATATTTACTTAGGAATTGCACATTTGTTATTGCTAAATATGTTGTTAATTGTGAGAATATGGCATTAATATGATACGAAGTAATTATCGGTATACTAAATAGCAATGGAGTACACATTTCTGTCCGGTTAAAACAATAGGTTATGATGAGAGAAAAGTACACTAAGCTAGTAATCAATACACTAAATAATGATGTAAAATTAGTGTAATCAATTATAAGAGGTAGATGCTCCACAATATATGGTGGGAATTAATTGCCCAACGTACATTCTTATGCAAGAAAGGTATTATGTGCATCGTACATAAGATTCAATCAGAAACCACCCGACCATAATATTGCTGAAAAAGTCGAAATGTTAATATATCTATCTAATTTAATTTATCCATCAATGAAATCTCTCGTCCAATCAATTATCTCATTATCATCCAAACACCCTCCTACTTCCATTATTTAGGAGACAACTAAAAATAACGAAAATAACCCAATATAATTAAGGGAGCCCACCTCGCTTTTTTTTCTCTTCCTCTCCCTCTCTCTTTGGCTTGTATCCATTCGGCCCCATTCAGCCTACTGTTTTAAGACGTTTACCCCCATCTAGGTAGCGAGCTAGCATATATATATATATTTGTTTCTTCTAGGCAGCAAGCTAAATTTGTAAATTTTTCGATAGCCGGATTTCTCCATACAATGCTGGCTCGCTATCGCTATCCAGGAAGAAATTGACACCTGGATGGGGATAAACGTCTTAAAACAGTTGGCTGAATGGGGCCGAATGGATACAAGCCAGGGAAAGATAGAAAAGGAGAGAAATATAAATTAACACAATATAATTATTAATGTAGTTACTATTCCCACATTCTCTTCGTGTTGGCTTATTTTAGCTTTTTATGTTCAGGTTACAGTCAAGTGCCGTCCTGACCTTATATATGCTGACTAATGCTCTCTTTCTCTCTCTCTATCTCTCTCTCTCTCTCTCTCTCTCTCTCTCTCTCTCTCTCTCTCTCTCTATGTATATATATAGTATATATTTATTACGTTGAACATTCAGTTATGCAGTATATATATTGCATAACTGAATGTTCAACGTAATACATCTATGTGTCTCAATATCAAAACTATATATTACCTTAGACATGCTTATTAATTTGTACTAAGATAATTTTTCTGAGAGAAACAATTGTCCAACAAATGTTATGCCACCAGCAAAACCAGAAACAGGTTTTGATATGTTACTGGATGTACATTTTGTGTTAACATTAAGCTTTCATACATATCACCAGGGTCCAGATAATATATCTTAAACCCTGCATATCCCACTACTAATATTATACTTGTGACGCATGTCGAGTATGAGCATGCTGTACAGAACGCCCAGTCAGGCCCCACTCTCGCTAGGATCGTCAGGGCAGGAACTTTGGCTGTAGTCTGTGTAGAGTTTCCTAACTCAGTTTATGTGAACCGTTGTACTATAAGTATTATCATTATGTATTTTGTTTTCTTCTAAGTCAACGAGTTCTATTTTATATCATTAGATATAAGTATTGTGTGTGGGACTTATATGTAATGATGAGAGGAGAGAGAGAGAGATATTACGTAACAGGGATCAGTGAGTGCGCCACGCGGGCCGGTAGGCCTAATTCCCTCCTCCCTCCTCCCTTCCTCCCTTTCAGCGCGTGGGAAGTTCTTTGTCGATCCCAGATTGAGAGAGAAAATGACGTCATGATTGCCAGTGGGCGGTCCTTAAGTAGTTTGAGATATGCCGCTAGAGGGCCGAGTATAAAAAGAGAGGTTCGTGCCACCAGCCATCAGAACTCATCAGGCAAAGCGACTTCTCATATCCCTTGCAACTATCCATATTCTTCCGACTGATGTGAACTTTCTCTACTCTCTGAACAGCCTATCTTCCTCTCTTCTCGTCCCTGTTTAACCTCCATGACCCCTTTGGTGCAGATTTAGTCAGCCAAAGTATTATCGCTTGAGTTCTCACGAGATAAGTGCCTGTTAGATAGCCTATTTTTGGAAGGGTTAACTAGAATAGGATTGATTGATGTTTGTTGCACTCGTATATGCATTTCCCTGTGTGCGATTATTCATGTTCCTGTTTTCTGCTGGTTTAGGCAATGCTAGACTGGGATAGGGTTTCTGAGTTGTGATTTCCTATGAGTACTAGGTTGCGGTTGAACCAGTACAATTGCAACGGAGACGTGGAACGCCTAGGTGGTCTTTCTGACTGTGTACCGTGGGAGTTTAGCACTGTGTTGCGAGTGAGGGCTTTTGCCTATGCCACCCAACACTGTGTTATCTCATTTGCTTGACTTTGAGAGGATCGCCAGGAGAGAACCAGATACTAGTGATCTGGATCTCTCAAGAGAGCATCCCGTCAATTACCGTAATTTGGCCGCACAGTCTTAAGGACCTCGCTAGGCTACGAGCCGCTTGCTCAGCCATTGTCTCTTAACCTTAGATATCCCAGCTAGACTTTGCTCGACCAGCAGATACAGCATAGTATTGAAGCTTCTCCTTATGTATATTATTGTTTAAGCACTATTGATTTCATGTGTGGCACGCTTAGCTACTTCAGAGATTAGTGGCCCACGAGCACAATCTTAGTAGGCTATTGCCAGTGCATTGTCGGAGTACTTCTTCTTAATGTTTGCCATATCCTATTGCTTATTCTTATAATTCTTCTTATGTCAATTTAAAGCCTTTAATTACCAGTGAGTTATTCATTAAATTGCTGTTCAAAATCCGATACTTACTTCTTATGAGTATTCGAGAAGCATCTAACTTATCAGAAGATTCCTTGCTTGATGCTCGAGGACTATTGTTTAACGTAACGTAATAGTGCCGATCCGAAGTAGAGGGTGGAGGACTTCTTAAGTTCTTAGTTCAAGGGTGGATTACTTCGGCTTCGGCCAACACTATTCTTTAGTGTTGTAGTACTTTCTTCTTTGTTTGATTGTTGACCAGACTAGATAACTCCCGTCTTGTTATTAGTCTGTTGTGTGAAACGCTAGTACCGAGTTCTTGTATACCCCGTTATAGCAGATAGAACTCTGGAGGGTAGTGGCGTTTTTTGTTCGGCTGGCAGTACTCTGGGGTTGGGATCGTGTGTTTCCGTTGTGGCAGCGAGCCATACTCGAGTCCTGTGTAAGAGCCCTAGTGTACCCGAGTGCCCGGTCGTAACAAATGGCGACCTTGCCAGGATTTTGTGAACAGTATAATTTTTTGCAGAGTTGTACAACATTTGTTTGTTCGTACTTTAGCGTACATATTGAAGAATATTTTTTTTTGTAAGGCAATTAGGAGAGCATTTAAGAGACTCCAGTTAATTTAGTAATTAGTGCTTACATAAGGGAGTTTAACACTTTTGTCTCGAGAATTTTTTGTGAACTTCAGTATGTCGTGCCCTAGTATTGACGAGGAGCGAGAGATGCTATTTGAGGAGGTGCCGTTAGTAACTAGTGAGGAGGATGCTAGACTTTTTGTGAGTAAGCAGTACCATGTGACGGAGGAGAGGCTGACTGGGGTGAATGTTTATGGCTTGCACCTGATAGCCAAGGTTTTGGGTCTATCCAATGTAGGAGGGATGTCCAAGGGGGAGCTGATTTCCTGGGTGTTGCGTGGGCGACATGGGGTTTCGGAGGAGAGGGCGTTTGGGGGGGTTCCTCCCCAGATCCCCTCTCACTCGACTCCCACAGTGCCGTCCACTCAGTTGCCGGAGGTTAGCACTCTCCCACAGAGGGATGAGAATTGGAAGATTGGAGTGCCCTCGGGCGGTGCGTATGGTGGTTCCCCAGTTCTTGCCCCCCCTCCTTCAGTAGTGGCAGCTCCCTCTTCCGGCCTGTCTCCTGAGATGATATTTAAACTCGAGCTTGCTAAAATGGAGAATGAGGCTAGGAAGCAGGAGAATGAGACTAGGAGGCAGGAGAATGAGACTAGGAAGCATGAGATTGAGGTTAGGAGGCAGGAGGATGAGACCAGGAGGCACGAGGCTGAGCTTAGGTACGACTCAGAGAAATATTGTGCTCAAATAGATTTAGATAAGACTCGTGCAGAGTCGACAGGGATTCGGATGGGCCGTGAGGGCCAAGTAAGAGAACAGTCCTTGTCCCACTTAGTCAAGTTGGTGCCGGCATTTAGTGAAACTGAAGTCACAGAATTTTTTAATCGTTTTGAGAAGAAGTGTAGGGAGCATAATTGGCCTGAAGAGAAGTGGGCAGCTCTAGTCTCCTCAAGACTTACGGGTAAGGGTCTGAAGGCTTATGATGCACTGCCTTTAGAGTCTTGCATTGACTACCCAGTATTGAAGAGAGCTGTCCTACGGGCATACGAGTTGCAACCAGAAACATATCGATTGAAGTTTCGGGGTGTTACAAAGACTAGGGAGGCGACCTTTCTTGAACATGCCCGGGACTTAAAAGATGCACTTGCTAACTGGACACGTTCTGAGAAAGCTGAGACGGCCGAACAGTTGACTGAGCTGTTTCTGCTCGAGCAGTTTTATAAGTGTACTGGTGCAGATATGACTTTAACTATTAAAGAAAAGAACCCTAAAACTCTACAGGAGGCAGCTGAGATGGCTGACCTCCGGCTATCACTAATTCGTGGGTGCGGGTCTGCCCAGCGTAGTGAGGCAGGTAACAAGGGGCGTGACGCCCCACCCCCCCGAGTTAGTGATATACATTATGCAAACAAGTACAAGAGCTATGATACCAAGACTGACCACAAGACTAGCACCGTCCCATTTAAGAAGGGGCCGGGCCCTTCCCAGTACCAAGGGAAGCCCAGAGGGGAGTTGGAGTGTTATCATTGTCATGAAAAGGGGCACTTTGCAAGAGTCTGTCCTAGCAAACCACCTACAGCAGCTGTGTCTTTGGCCTGCAACATTGGTGTGTCTCCGAAGTTTTCTGAGTTTGCCCGGGGCAGTTCGTCAGAGGCTGAGGCACAGCCAATGCAGAAGCACCTGGGAGGCTCGAACCCTGCTCAGGATGTTTTTTGCGACCATAGAGGACGGGGTTGCGTGATGTGGGCGGGGCGCAAGCATGGAGTAGAGGTCTTGCGTGATACAGGTGCTTCCCAGACTCTGATGAATAACTTGACTGGCTACCCTATAAATGTGGCTCGGGTGGTAGTGGTGCAGGGTATTAATGCAACTCGGTCATACCCGCTGGTGCGGTTGGAGTTGGAGGTGGATGGTGTGACACGTGAATTGGATGTCGGGATTGTGGAGAAACTGCCAGTGGAGGGCGTCGACCTTCTTCTCGGCAACGACTTTGCAATGCCCGCTTCTGAGGTTCTACCCTTAGTCGTTGCCGAGAGGACGGCCGACGTGAGTAGGGAAGAGCAAGAGTGTGTCGAGCGGTGCCAGGCACAACCCATGGCGTGTGCTGTCACCCGAGCTCGGGCAGCTAAAGTGTCACAGCCTAGTCCTCCGTCTTCAGACCAGCAGAGGAACGATCAACAGGAGGAGGCTAAAGCTGGAGTTGGTTTTAAGAGTTTTGACTCGGCGGCTCTCCTGGGTGATTCAGTATTGGCACCTATGTTAGAGTCTGGAGAGGCCCCAGGACCTGTCACAGCTAGTGAGGAGGTAGGGCCGGAAGAGACTCCGAGGCCGCAACGTTGCACACGGAGAGAAAAAAGGGTTGCTCAGTTTGATATTGGGGAAGGACTTGGGTTGCTTCGGAAGCATCTAGACAGGTTGGCTCCCTCAGATATTTGTAAACTGCAGTTGGAGGATCCGGAAGTTCAGAAGTGTGGTAATGGTGCTGTCGAGATTAAACACGAGGACGGGGAAGCATGTCATGTGAACCTGTTGGAGGAGTTTGTGAGGCAACCACCTGAGCAGCCTACTGTCCCTGCGTTGGTCTGCCGCGGCCAAGGTGGAGAAGGAGAGGGGGGCAGTAGGGCACAGGTGGAGGAGAGTAGGGATTGTCATGTCTCGGCGAAGCAGTGGGCGGGGGACACGAGTCTGGTGGCTGTGGAAGCGCTAGAGCACCTGCCTGAGCAGCAGTGTGCAGCACTCCAGCACCAGCTCGGTTCATACCCCACTGGTCGTGCCGAGCCCCTGAGTCTCACAACTCGGGCGGTGCAAGATGTTCCACGGGCAGGTCACGTGACTGTTGAAAGACCGTTAGCCTCGTTGTTTCGGTGGTTTAAGGTGGGCGACGAGGCTTTGGCATGGTTGCCAGGTCAGGGTCGACCCATGGCTGCCAAGGGTGGTGGTCAAAAGGAGGACATTGAGCAGATTGGTAAGGTCGGCTGTGGTATCGCAGTGCCCGGTCGTCGCATAGCCTCCCAAGGCTGCTCTAGTCTAATGCAACAGCCCTACCATAGACCGACTGTATCTGGCCATGTCGCTGAAAGCGGTGATGCTGCGCAGGCAGATGTTGTCACAAGGAATGCGGGGGTGCGCATGTACGGTATCGGCGGGGAAGCCTTAGCAATGAACTGTGGGAGTGACTGCACAGGTGGTACTGATTGTCCCTCTCATGACCTGGCTGTTCTAGGGACGAAGGTGGAGAAGGAGGGAGACTACAGGTTAGAAGCTGCGGTCTCGGCTGGGTTGTGGGAGGGCACTAGGCATGTTGTTTGTGGAGACAGTGCAAGGCAGTTATTTACTAGGCTATGGCAGTACTTTCGCATGTTTGTTGCTTCTCCAGGCCTGATGTACGGGGTAGAATCCGACATGCAGGCTGGAGATAGTGCAAGGCTCAGTTTAATTCCCTACCGTATAAATCCTGCTCGACAGCCTATGGTGCAAGCAGAGCTGGATTACGTGTGGACGAAGGGTCTGAGGGATAAGGAATGTCGTGAGTGGTCGTTGCTTGTAACTTTGTCCGAGCGTGCTAAAGAGGTATGTGGTTTTGTTGTGGACGGGAGTACCTACCAGTGCAATGTTGTGCCTGACGGACTTAAGAATGCACCAGCAACGTGTCAGAGCCTGATGAATGAAAGTGAAAAGGACAATGATGCGCTGGGGCATTTCGAGATCTATGTTCCAGCCTATGGTCCGGTCGGTGTAGTTTACCCAGATCATTACCCTCTCGAGATCTTGGACCAGTTTCACAATCGGAATATGAGGCTGACCAGGTGGTCACTAAGGTTATTGGTATATAACCTGGACATAAGCCATATTGCCGGTTGTGACAACGAGGTTGCATGTGGTCGTTCAGGGGTATATGATCCTGGGTAGATTGACACACGGGTAGCCTCCTGCTTTGGTTTGAGTAGTATTTTGCGCTTGGTGCTTGTTGGCTCGCGGTTGTAGCCCAGCGTATTGGGTCGTAAAGCAGGATTGTTGAGCGTTTGGTATAGAAGAAAATAGGCTGCCCTTATAGTGCAGCCGGAAAAAAACATATTAAAATATAAAAATCATATAAAAACTCTTTCTTTTTGATATAGATAATTGTATAAGTTTGTCATAGCCTATAGTGTTTGAGTAGTCCACGAACTATCAAACGGCTGAGCTGCTGTAAGCTCGCTCTGGGAGCATGATATTATGTCTTTTACTATTGTTGGGAGGAGTTATGAAATGTGAATTTTTTTTTTTATATAAGATGTGTTTTAGTGATAAACTCAGCGTTGTTTTAGTGCCATGCGGTCGCTGGGTGTGAGGGGTTTGATGGGGTTCTGTATATCAGATTTTAGCTCAGGGTTGAGCAAGTAAAATCTTGGGGGAGGTGTGACGCATGTCGAGTATGAGCATGCTGTACAGAACGCCCAGTCAGGCCCCACTCTCGCTAGGATCGTCAGGGCAGGAACTTTGGCTGTAGTCTGTGTAGAGTTTCCTAACTCAGTTTATGTGAACCGTTGTACTATAAGTATTATCATTATGTATTTTGTTTTCTTCTAAGTCAACGAGTTCTATTTTATATCATTAGATATAAGTATTGTGTGTGGGACTTATATGTAATGATGAGAGGAGAGAGAGAGAGATATTACGTAACAGGGATCAGTGAGTGCGCCACGCGGGCCGGTAGGCCTAATTCCCTCCTCCCTCCTCCCTTCCTCCCTTTCAGCGCGTGGGAAGTTCTTTGTCGATCCCAGATTGAGAGAGAATATGACGTCATGATTGCCAGTGGGCGGTCCTTAAGTAGTTTGAGATATGCCGCTAGAGGGCCGAGTATAAAAAGAGAGGTTCGTGCCACCAGCCATCAGAACTCATCAGGCAAAGCGACTTCTCATATCCCTTGCAACTATCCATATTCTTCCGACTGATGTGAACTTTCTCTACTCTCTGAACAGCCTATCTTCTTCTCTTCTCGTCCCTGTTTAACCTCCATGACCCCTTTGGTGCAGATTTAGTCAGCCAAAGTATTATCGCTTGAGTTCTCACGAGATAAGTGCCTGTTAGATAGCCTATTTTTGGAAGGGTTAACTAGAATAGGATTGATTGATGTTTGTTGCACTCGTATATGCATTTCCCTGTGTGCGATTATTCATGTTCCTGTTTTCTGCTGGTTTAGGCAATGCTAGACTGGGATAGGGTTTCTGAGTTGTGATTTCCTATGAGTACTAGGTTGCGGTTGAACCAGTACAATTGCAACGGAGACGTGGAACGCCTAGGTGGTCTTTCTGACTGTGTACCGTGGGAGTTTAGCACTGTGTTGCGAGTGAGGGCTTTTGCCTGTGCCACCCAACACTGTGCTATCTCATTTGCTTGACTTTGAGAGGATCGCCAGGAGAGAACCAGATACTAGTGATCTGGATCTCTCAAGAGAGCATCCCGTCAATTACCGTAATTTGGCCGCACAGTCTTAAGGACCTCGCTAGGCTACGAGCCGCTTGCTCAGCCATTGTCTCTTAACCTTAGATATCCCAGCTAGACTTTGCTCGACCAGCAGATACAGTATAGTATTGAAGCTTCTCCTTATGTATATTATTGTTTAAGCACTATTGATTTCATGTGTGGCACGCTTAGCTACTTCAGAGATTAGTGGCCCACGAGCACAATCTTAGTAGGCTATTGCTAGTGCATTGTCGGAGTACTTCTTCTTAATGTTTGCCATATCCTATTGCTTATTCTTATAATTCTTCTTATGTCAATTTAAAGCCTTTAATTACCAGTGTGTTATTTATTAAATTGCTGTTCAAAATCCGATACTTACTTCTTATGAGTATTCGAGAAGCATCTAACTTATCAGAAGATTCCTTGCTTGATGCTCGAGGACTATTGTTTAACGTAACGTAATAGTGCCGATCCGAAGTAGAGGGTGGAGGACTTCTTAAGTTCTTAGTTCAAGGGTGGATTACTTCGGCTTCGGCCAACACTATTCTTTAGTGTTGTAGTACTTTCTTCTTTGTTTGATTGTTGACCAGACTAGATAACTCCCGTCTTGCTATTAGTCTGTTGTGTGAAACGCTAGTACCGAGTTCTTGTATACCCCGTTATAGCAGATAGAACTCTGGAGGGTAGTGGCGTTTTTTGTTCGGCTGGCAGTACTCTGGGGTTGGGATCGTGTGTTTCCGTTGTGGCAGCGAGCCATACTCGAGTCCTGTGTAAGAGCCCTAGTGTACCCGAGTGCCCGGTCGTAACAAATGGCGACCTTGCTTAGGATTTTGTGAACAGTATAATTTTTTGCAGAGTTGTACAACATTTGTTTGTTCGTACTTTAGCGTACATATTGAAGAATATTTTTTTTTGTAAGGCAATTAGGAGAGCATTTAAGAGACTCCAGTTAATTTAGTAATTAGTGCTTGCATAAGGGAGTTTAACACTTTTGTCTCGAGAATTTTTTGGTGAACTTCAGTATGTCGGGCCCTAGTACTGACGAGGAGCGAGAGATGATAAGTGAGGAGGTGCCGTTAGTAACTAGTGAGGAGGATGCTAGACTTTTTGTGAGTAAGCAGTACCATGTGACGGAGGAGAGGCTGACTGGGGTGAATGTTTATGGCTTGCACCTGATAGCCAAGGTTTTGGGTCTATCCAATGTAGGAGGGATGTCCAAGGGGGAGCTGATTTCCTGGGTGTTGCGTGGGCGACATGGGGTTTCGGAGGAGAGGGCGTTTGGGGGGGTTCCTCCCCAGATCCCCTCTCACTCGACTCCCACAGTGCCGTCCACTCAGTTGCCGGAGGTTAGCACTCTCCCACAGAGGGATGAGCATTGGAAGATTGGAGTGCCCTCGGGCGGTGCGTATGGTGGTTCCCCAGTTCTTGCCCCCCCTCCTTCAGTAGTGGCAGCTCCCTCTTCCGGCCTGTCTCCTGAGATGATATTTAAACTCGAGCTTGCTAAAATGGAGAATGAGGCTAGGAAGCAGGAGATGGAGAATGAGGCTAGGAAGCAGGAGATGGAGAATGAGTCTAGGAGGCATGAGACTGAGGTTAGGAAGCAGGAGAATGAGACTAGGAGGCATGAGATTGAGGTTAGGAGGCACGAGGCTGAGCTTAGGTACGACTCAGAGAAATATTGTGCTCAAATAGATTTAGATAAGACTCGTGCAGAGTCGACAGGGATTCGGATGGGCCGTGAGGGCCAAGTAAGAGAACAGTCCTTGTCCCACTTAGTCAAGTTGGTGCCGGCATTTAGTGAAACTGAAGTCACAGAATTTTTTAATCGT
Source organism: Lithodes maja (assembly GCA_037953745.1). Taxonomy (NCBI): domain Eukaryota; kingdom Metazoa; phylum Arthropoda; class Malacostraca; order Decapoda; family Lithodidae; genus Lithodes; species Lithodes maja. The sequence continues at coordinate 45,329 of JBAKBP010005061.1, read as the reverse complement.
TTTGAGAAGAAGTGTAGGGAGCATAATTGGCCTGAGGAGAAGTGGGCAGCTCTAGTCTCCTCCAGACTTACGGGTAAGGGTCTGAAGGCTTATGATGCACTGCCTTTAGAGTCTTGCATTGACTACCCAGAATTGAAGAGAGCTGTCCTACGGGCATACGAGTTGCAACCAGAAACATATCGATTGAAGTTTCGGGGTGTTACAAAGACTAGGGAGGCGACCTTTCTTGAACATGCCCGGGACTTAAAAGATGCACTTACAAACTGGACACGTTCTGAGAAAGCTGAGACGGCCGAACAGTTGACTGAGCTGTTTCTGCTCGAGCAGTTTTATAAGTGTACAGGTGCAGAAATGACTTTAACTATTAAAGAAAAGAATCCAAAAACTCTACAGGAGGCAGCTGAGATGGCTGACCTCCGGCTATCATTAATTCGTGGGTGCGGGTCTGCCCAGCGTAGTGAGGCAGGTAACAAGGGGCGTGACGCCCCACCCCCCCGAGTTAGTAATATATCTTATGCAAACAAGTACAAGAGTTATGATACCAAGACTGACCACAAGACTAGCACCGTCCCATTTAAGAAGGGGCCGGGCCCTTCCCAGTACCAAGGGAAGCCCAAAGGGGAGTTAGAGTGTTATCAATGTCATAAAAAGGGGCACTTTGCAAGAGTCTGTCCTAGCAAACCACCTACAGCAGCTGTGTCTTTGGCCTGCAACATTGGTGTGTCTCTGAAGCCTTCTGAGTTTGCCCGGGGCAGTTCGTCAGAGGCTGAGGCACAGCCAATGCAGAAGCACCTGGGAGGCTCGAACCCTGCTCAGGATGTTTTTTGCGACCATAGAGGACGGGGTTGCGTGATGTGGGCGGGGCGCAAGCATGGAGTAGAGGTCTTGCGTGATACAGGTGCTTCCCAGACTTTGATGAAAAACTTGACTGGCTACCCTATAAATGCGGCTCGGGTGGTGGTGGTGCAGGGTATTAATGCAACTCGGTCATACCCGCTGGTGCGGTTGGAGTTGGAGGTGGATGGTGTGGCACGTGAATTGGATGTTGGGATTGTGGAGAAACTGCCAGTGGAGGGCGTCGACCTTCTTCTCGGCAACGACTTTGCAATGCCCGCTTCTGAGGTTCTACCCTTAGTCGTTGCCGAGAGGCCGGCCGACGTGAGTAGGGAAGAGCGAGAGTGGGTCGAGCGGTGCCAGGCACAACCCATGGCGTGTGCTGTCACCCGAGCTCGGGCAGCTAAAGTGTCACAGCCTAGTCCTCCGTCTTCAGACCAGCAGAGGAACGATCAACAGGAGGAGGCTAAAGCTGGAGTTGGTTTTAAGAGTTTTGACTCGGCGGCTCTCCTGGGTGATTCAGTATTAGCACCATTACTTAGTTCTGGAGTAGCCCCTGGGCCTGTCATCGAGAGTGACGAGGCTGGGCATGACGAGTCTCCACGACAGCAACGTTATGAACATCGAGAGAGACAGAGGGAGCAGCTCAGTATCGGGGAGGGTCATGCATTGCTCCGGGAGCAGTTAGATCGCTTGGCACCCTCAGATATACGTCGGTTGCAGCTGGAGGACCCTGAGCTCCAAACGTGTGCTAATGGAGCTGTGGAGCTCGACGAGGACGGTGATGCACAGCCGGGAGATTTTTTTTATTTAGATGGCATCCTGTATCGGCGTTTTCAAGACCCTAACCGTAGCTGGAAGATGGGGTCCGGGGTAGTGGACCAGTTGATGGTGCCGCGGGAGTGCAGGGATAGCCTACTGAGTTTGGCGCATGACACACCGCTGGCAGGACATTTGGGGGTAAGAAAAACGGTGGCGGCTTTGGGGAAGTTGTTTTGGTGGCCGGGGATGAAGTCTCATGTGCAGTCCTGGATAAACTCATGTGGTATTTGTCAACGGGTCGGGAAACCAAACCAAGTTATTCCTAAAGCTCCGTTGCACCCTATTCCTGTAATTGGGCCACCTTTTAGTAAGATTGTTGTTGACATGGTTGGTCCCCTCCCTCCCACAAAGGCTGGTAATAAATTTTTGTTAACCATCATGGATGTTGCCACTAGATACCCCGATGCATACCCCATGAAAAACGGCATGGCTAAGACGGTAGTCAGTAACTTGTTGTGGTACTTTTCAAGGTACGGGTACCCGGAGGAGATTCAGTCTGATCAGGGGTCCAATTTCACCTCCAATCTCTTTAAGCAAACAATGCAACAGCATGGAATACGGGCGGTGGTATCGTCAGCGTATCACCCTGAGAGCCAAGGGGTGCTTGAGCGGTGGCATGCCACCCTTAAAAGCATGCTCAGGTGTTATTGTGCTGATAACGGAAGAGATTGGGATCTTGGATTGCCGTATGTACTGTTTGCTGCTCGGGAAGTGCCTGGTGAGAGCCTGGGATTTAGTCCAAACGAGCTGATTTTTGGACACCGAGTCAGGGGCCCCCTTAATATGCTGCGGGAAATTTGGGAAGGAACTGTGCCGCCTTGTTCCTTGTTGAAGTATGTGTTTGAAAGCCGTGAGCGCATGCTTAAGAGTCTGGAGATGGCAGGTCGGAATTTAACAGGGTCACAAGCTTTAATGAAGGACAGGTATGATCGCAAAGTGAAGCTCCGGGAGTTCATTGTGGGACAGGAGGTGTTGATTTTGTTGCCTTTGGTGGGTAACCCCTTGTCGGCGAAGTATACTGGACCCTATAAAATTGTGGAGAAAATTTCGGACCTAGATTACCTTGTTGCCACTCCAGACAGGAGGAAGAAGAATCAGTTATGTCACGTGAACCTGATAAAAGAGTATGTGAGGCGCCCCTCTGAGCCTCTCACTGTCCCTGTGTTGGCTTGTTGCGGCCGTGGTGGAGAAGGAGAGGGGGACAGTCAAGCTTCAGAGGAGGATAGCTGGGATCACCATGTTTCAGCGGATCAGTGGGCGGGGAACTCGAGCCTAAGGGCTGACGAGGCTATAGCCCATTTGCCTGAGCCGCAATTTGAAGCTATCCGTCAGTTGCTCGGTTTATACCCCACTGTATTCGCTGAACATCCAGGCCTCACTACTCAGGCTATGCATGATGTTGACGTGGGGCACCATCTACCCTTTAAGTCAATCCCATACCGTGTGCCCCCCATAAAACTACCCGCTCTGAGGGATGAGTTGGAGTATATGCTCGGTAGAGGGTTGATAGAGAAAGGTACCGTTAAATGGACTTCCCCCGTAACACTGCAGCCTAAACCAGATGGCAAGGTACGCTTCTGTATTGATTTCCGTAGGCTAAACGGTTTGACTCCAACTAACCCCTATCCTCTTCCTCGGGTTGATGATAGTGTTGATAAAATTGGTAATGCTCGGTTTTTGTCTAAAGTTGATTTAGTAAAAGGTTACTGGCAAGTACCTTTGTCCGAGCGCGCTAAAGAGGTATGTGGTTTTGTGGTGGACGGGAGTACCTACCAGTGCAATGTTGTGCCTGACGGACTTAAGAATGCACCAGCAACGTGTCAGAGCCTGATGAATGAAAGTGAAAAGGACAATGATGCACTGGGGCATTTCGAGATCTAGTTCCAGCCTATGGTCCGGTCGGTGTAGTTTACCCAGATCATTACCCTCTCGAGATCTTGGACCAGTTTCGCAATCGGAATATGAGGCTGACCAGGTGGTCACTAAGGTTATTGGTATATAACCTGGACATAAGCCATATTGCCGGTTGTGACAACGAGGTTGCATGTGGTCGTTCAGGGGTATATGATCCTGGGTAGATTGACACACGGGTAGCCTCCTGCTTTGGTTTGAGTAGTATTTTGCGCTTGGTGCTTGTTGGCTCGCGGTTGTAGCCCAGCGTATTGGGTCGTAAAGCAGGATTGTTGAGCGTTTGGTATAGAAGAAAATAGGCTGCCCTTATAGTGCAGCCGGAAAAAAACATATTAAAATATAAAAATCATATAAAAACTCTTTCTTTTTGATATAGATAATTGTATAAGTTTGTCATAGCCTATAGTGTTTGAGTAGTCCACGAACTATCAAACGGCTGAGCTGCTGTAAGCTCGCTCTGGGAGCATGATATTATGTCTTTTACTATTGTTGGGAGGAGTTATGAAATGTGAATTTTTTTTTTATAAGATGTGTTTTAGTGATAAACTCAGCGTTGTTTTAGTGCCATGCGGTCGCTGGGTGTGAGGGGTTTGATGGGGTTCTGTATATCAGATTTTAGCTCAGGGTTGAGCAAGTAAAATCTTGGGGGAGGTGTGACGCATGTCGAGTATGAGCATGCTGTACAGAACGCCCAGTCAGGCCCCACTCTCGCTAGGATCGTCAGGGCAGGAACTTTGGCTGTAGTCTGTGTAGAGTTTCCTAACTCAGTTTATGTGAACCGTTGTACTATAAGTATTATCATTATGTATTTTGTTTTCTTCTAAGTCAACGAGTTCTATTTTATATCATTAGATATAAGTATTGTGTGTGGGACTTATATACAATGATGAGAGAGAGAGTTATGTAACGACGGCCAGTGAGCGCGCCACGAGGTGTGTAGGCCTCACTCCCTCCTCCCTCCTCCCTTCCTCCCTTTCAGCGCGTGGGAAGTTCTTTGTCGATCCCAGATTGAGAGAGAATATGACGTCATGATTGCCAGTGGGCGGTCCTTAAGTAGTTTGAGATATGCCGCTAGAGGGCCGAGTATAAAAAGGGAGGTCTCGCCATGCTTTACTCAGAACTCATCAGGCAAAGCGACTTCTCATATCCCTTGCAACTATCCATATTCTTCCGACTGATGTGAACTTTCTCTACTCTCTGAACAGCCTATCTTCTTCTCTTCTCGTCCCTGTTTAACCTCCATGACCCCTTTGGTGCAGATTTAGTCAGCCAAAGTATTATCGCTTGAGTTCTCACGAGATAAGTGCCTGTTAGATAGCCTATTTTGGAAGGGTTAACTAGAATAGGATTGATTGATGTTTGTTGCACTCGTATATGCATTTCCCTGTGTGCGATTATTCATGTTCCTGTTTTCTGCTGGTTTAGGCAATGCTAGACTGGGATAGGGTTTCTGAGTTGTGATTTCCTATGAGTACTAGGTTGCGGTTGAACCAGTACAATTGCAACGGAGACGTGGAACGCCTAGGTGGTCTTTCTGACTGTGTACCGTGGGAGTTTAGCACTGTGTTGCGAGTGAGGGCTTTTGCCTGTGCCACCCAACACTGTGCTATCTCATTTGCTTGACTTTGAGAGGATCGCCAGGAGAGAACCAGATACTAGTGATCTGGATCTCTCAAGAGAGCATCCCGTCAATTACCGTAATTTGGCCGCACAGTCTTAAGGACCTCGCTAGGCTACGAGCCACTTGCTCAGCCATTGTCTCTTAACCTTAGATATCCCAGCTAGACTTTGCTCGACCAGCAGATACAGTATAGTATTGAAGCTTCTCCTTATGTATATTATTGTTTAAGCACTATTGATTTCATGTGTGGCACGCTTAGCTACTTCAGAGATTAGTGGCCCACGAGCACAATCTTAGTAGGCTATTGCCAGTGCATTGTCGGAGTACTTCTTCTTAATGTTTGCCATATCCTATTGCTTATTCTTCTAATTCTTCTTATGTCAATTTAAAGCCTTTAATTACCAGTGAGTTATTCATTAAATTGCTGTTCAAAATCCGATACTTACTTCTTATGAGTATTCGAGAAGCATCTAACTTATCAGAAGATTCCTTGCTTGATGCTCGAGGACTATTGTTTAACGTAACGTAATAGTGCCGATCCGAAGTAGAGGGTGGAGGACTTCTTAAGTTCTTAGTTCAAGGGTGGATTACTTCGGCTTCGGCCAACACTATTCTTTAGTGTTGTAGTACTTTCTTCTTTGTTTGATTGTTGACCAGACTAGATAACTCCCGTCTTGTTATTAGTCTGTTGTGTGAAACGCTAGTACCGAGTTCTTGTATACCCCGTTATAGCAGATAGAACTCTGGAGGGTAGTGGCGTTTTTTGTTCGGCTGGCAGTACTCTGGGGTTGGGATCGTGTGTTTCCGTTGTGGCAGCGAGCCATACTCGAGTCCTGTGTAAGAGCCCTAGTGTACCCGAGTGCCCGGTCGTAACACAAGGCAGAGTTGGGTAAGACTTCGCGTGAGGCAAGAGCTGTAGCGAGAGCCACTAAGGCAGTAGAGCCTACTAGCCGGGGTAATGTCTTATTAAAAAACCATCTTGATGCATTAACGCCCAGGGACATTAGTGAGCAGCAGCTGCAAGACGCTAGCCTAGCTCGTTATAGCAATGGTGCCCTAGAGTTGGAGGAAGATGGGGATGCGAAGCCGGGAGATTTCTTTAGGCTCAACAGGATATTGTACCGCAGATTTCTAGACCCCAAATCGAAGTGGGAGGGCGGTGCGAGGGTAGTAGACCAGGTGGTTGTTCCAAATAAGTATAGAGAGTCCTTATTGTGTCTGGCGCATGATGTGCCGGTGGCGGGTCATTTGGGGGTAACAAAAACATTGGCGGCATTGGGCAGGTTTTTCTGGTGGCCTGGGGTCAAGGCTGATGTCTGTGCATGGGTGGCTGGGTATGCGACCTGCCAGACAACGGGGAAGCCTAACCAGACAATCCCGAAGGCACCTTTGTTTCCCATACCTGTCACCGGGCCTCCGTTCAGCAAAGTTGTAGTAGATTTGGTTGGCCCTTTCCCGCCTACTAGTAGTGGCAATAAATTCCTGTTGACAATCATGGATGTGGCTACGAGATACCCGGACGCATACCCCATGAGAAACGGCTCGGCAAAGGCAGTTGTTAAAAACTTATTATTGTTCTGTTCCCGTTATGGATTTCCACGTGAGGTGCAGTCAGACCAGGGGAGCAATTTTACATCCAAATTGTTCAAGCAAACCCTTCAGTTGCACGGTATATGTTCTGTAGTGTCGTCAGCCTACCATCCCGAGAGTCAGGGAGTCTTGGAGCGGTGGCACTCGACCCTGAAGAGTATGCTACGCTGTTACTGTGCAGAACATGACACTGATTGGGATTTGGGTCTGCCGTATGTTCTGTTCGCTGCACGTGAAGTCCCAGGAGAGAGCCTGGGGTTCAGTCCAAATCAACTAGTCTTTGGCCATAATGTGAGAGGACCTTTAAGTATGGTGAAAGAGATCTGGGAGGGCGAAGAGAAGCCGGGGTCTGTACTTAAATATATCCTTGAGAGCCGGGAGAGACTTATAGGTTGCATGGCAGCGGCAGGTAATAACTTGGTTAATGCACAGGCGGTCATGAAGCACCAGTATGACGCCAAGGTGAAGCTTCGGGAGTTTTCGGTGGGTCAGGAGGTAATGTTGCTTTTACCTTTGCCTGGACACCCCCTTTCTGCCAAGTTTATTGGGCCGTATGTGGTGGCTAAGAAACTGTCCGACCTTGATTATCTCGTTGCAACACCTGACCGTAGAAAAAAACATCAGTTATGTCATGTTAACCTCATGAAAGAGTATGTGAGACGCCCCTCAGAGCCTCTCACTGTCCCTGTGCTGGCCTGCAGCGGCCAGGGTGGAGAAGGAGGTGGGGACAGTCATGCTGCTGAGGAGGATAGCTGGGACTGTGTCATTTCCGCGGAACAGTGGGCGGGGAATACTGAACAAGAGGCTAGGCAAGCTGTAAGTCACCTGCCTGAGCACCAGGGTGCTGCTGTCCTAGGCCTGTTCAGGTCATACCCCTCTGTTTTCGCCGAACACCCAGGTCTCACTACTCAGGTAACGCACGACGTGGACGTCGGTGATAATGTGCCCTTCAAGTCAGTGCCCTACCGTGTGCCCCCGGTAAAGTTGCCAGCTTTACGGGAGGAGTTAAAGTACATGGTTGAGAGAGGGATGATCACTGAAGGTTATGTGAAGTGGACATCACCCGTCACGTTGCAGCCAAAACCTGACGGCAAGGTGCGGTTCTGCATAGATTTTCGTAGGCTAAATGGCTTGACCACTACCAACCCTTACCCTTTGCCTCGAGTTGACGACAGCGTGGACAAGATAGGGAATGCAAAGTACCTTACTAAAATTGATCTTGTAAAAGGCTACTGGCAAGTACCCCTGTCGGACCGAGCTAAGCAAGTTTGTGGTTTTGTGGTAGGTGGCAAGACCTACCAATGTAACGTAATGCCTTATGGGCTTAAGAACGCACCTGCCACGTTTCAGAACCTGATGAACGATATTTGTGACGAAATCCCTAACTGCACGGTCTACCTTGATGACGTGATAGTGTATGATGACAATTTTGAAAATCACCTAAGGCACTTAGAGACCCTGTTTGGGAAGTTGCACGATGCTGGGCTGGTGGTGAACCTGAGGAAGTGCGAGTTTGTAAAGGCTACTGTGCAGTATCTTGGCTTCGTGGTCGGGTTAGGCCGGGTGTGCCCCCCCCTGAGCAAGATACAGGCTATCAATATGTTTCCCAGGCCTACCACTAAGTGCCAGGTCATGCGGTTCCTAGGTATGATAGGCTATTATAGGCGCTTCATCCGGGGATACTCTACTGTCTTAGCACCGTTAACTGATCTACTGTCGAAGTCAGTGAAGTTCTGTTGGGCTGCGGAGTGTCAGAGGGCTTTCGACCTAGTCAAGCACCTGCTGTGTACACATCCGATTTTGAGAGCCCCAGACTTCTCCAGGAGTTTTCAGCTGGCGACTGATGCCAGCGGTGTGGGTGCCGGGGCAGTGTTACTGCAGACTGATTCTGAGGGCTTGGAACACCCAGTGAGCTTCTTTTCTCGCAAGTTTAATTCGGCACAAAGGAATTACTCGACTATAGAGAAGGAGCTTCTTGCTATCGTTTTGTCGCTCAAACATTTCGAAGTTTATGTTCCAGCCTACGGCCCGGTAGTGACGATTTATACGGACCATCATCCCTTGAAATTCCTAAATCAGTTTCACAATCGGAATATGCGGTTGACCAGGTGGTCCCTAATGCTCCAAGAGTATAATCTCAACATTCAGCATATTGCCGGGAGTGAGAACGTGATAGCAGATTGTCTATCAAGGGTTGATGATCCAGGATAGTCGTGCACGGTGTGTGGGTTGAGCAGGAGTAAAATTAGGCTATCATAACGCCGTCCAAAAAGATTATAAAACAATAAAATAAACGAGAAATTTTTTTTTTAGTTTTGTAAGTCTTTATTGTTGTAGCATGATGCATGCGATATTGTGTTTTATGTATAATTCACACTTCAGTTGTTGTGCACCTTTTGCAATTAGTGGCAGCTAAGGGTAGCAGGTCGGTTGGTTGCCTGTCAGATTTTGATAATGCTTCTAAGGTCGATTATCTAAAATCTTGGGGGGGCTGTGACGCACCCAGTGCGTGGCAACTTAACCTGATTGTACTCCTTGGTACTCCACTGTGCCGCCGCGGTGCGGTGCCGCTGTGCCGCTGTGCCGTGCTAGCTGCTTATATTGAGTGTGACAACGTATAACTATGTTCTTTGTATCTCTGCAAAGGTCTCGTCATGTGCTAACCAGTGGTGGGTTTTGTTTTAAGCCATGTCGAGACCTTCCATTTAATATGTAGTATCAATAGAGAAGTTGATAGATGAGACAATAGGAATTCAGAGAGAGAGAGTGAGTTAGACTTCAGAGCGAGAGGGTAGCAATGCGCCGCGCTGCCGGGGGGGTGGTTGCCAGACGTATGGACCGGTTGGCAGCCCTGCGCTTATAGCTGGGTGCGACAGGGTTGGTAGTCCATTGCCGCCTGCCTATGCTGCCTGGGCTGCCCATGTTGTCGTGCTGCACATTGCCTGGAGGCTCGCTGTGTGTTCCATGATCAGGTTGCCTAGAACCTTTGAGATTCTAACATCCCTTGCCCTCTCTCCCAATTTCTCACGGTTGCACTCTTTCTCTCTGACGACATTACTCTCATTTCATTCTTCTCTCTATTTAAATGCATACCCTTCCCTTGAGGTCCTAAAGGAGTTTCAGCACTCACCTCTCGTATTACTCTTAGGACAAGCATATATTTACATGTATTAGATTTAAGGGGTTAATGTGAACAGCGATCTTCTTGATGAGGATAGTTGGTGAACGTTCTACATGTTCACGAGTTATATGCCCAGCTCATCATCCAATTTGTGACTAGACTAGTGCCATGTGTAAGAGCCCGACCATGCCCAGGAGTTGTCTGTAGAGGGGCGAGGACTTAGCCTTGATTTGCCTACCGAGCCAGGAGCGAGTGCAGTACCAGAGACTACAGCTCGCTCGTAGTGCCGGTATAGTAGAGTAACGTAATTTATCTGTCCTTGTGTTCTCTGCAGTCTTTTCCTGGGTTCTCGCTTTCGGTGCTGGGACTCGTTGTTCCTGTGACTTGGCCTGCTAGCTAGAACACATGGGGATGATGAGTGGGTTGTATCTTTATTTTACTATGCATTGCAGCTCTCTTTAAGTTTATGTATATAACACTTTACAATACACATTACTCACACACAAGACAACACTATTAATACTTTCATGTATCAATTAACTGCACTGTCGTTTTGCTGCTGTGTCCGGAGTTCCGTTGCGTAGGGCGCATACGGACTCAGAGGGGAGACAGAGTGAGAGAAGCGAAGTAGCCTATGCGGTAGTAGGCTACCGGCGCAGTACTGTTGCCTGCAACCTTTAGTTATTCCAAGTATAGATTCATTCTTATAATAAGTGACTACTATTTATGTTCCTTCCATGTGTATTATTAGGTATCTACTGGATCATGAACATCTTGTATGCTACATGCTAGTGCATGTTAGTAGGGGACAGTTATTCTAGTGCACGCGCTTTCAAGTAGGCGTGTACATTTGTCATTTAGCATTTCACTGTCATACCTTTAGCCTGCTTTCATTCTACATTATTAGAGGCTTAATATTAACGTAGTTTCTTGAGTATTGCATTTCTTTAGTAATAACGTAACCTATAAATGTCTGAGGGAGTTTAGCCTCATAGCCTACCCCTGTTGTACACTTTCGCCGAGTTAAGGTACCTCGTTACCATAGACGATAACTCTGTAGGGCGTTGGTGCTTTTGTTGTCTGGAGCATATAGTATTTGGGACTGGAATCGAGCGTGTCGTTGTCACATAAGCCATTTCTGTCCTACGATCAAGAATCCCGAATATGTATTGCCGATCCAGCCGTAACAGTATCGAAAAGTAGTGTAAAGTGGCTGTTTTGGCCATAAAGTTATCTCCAATGAAATCATCATCACAACTCAACCAGTTGACTTAGAGAGCTCTACTTAATGCCATTCTACAGGTAAATAACACAGCTACGCTTGGGGATGCGCGGGAATGCGGGAAGCAGTCAGATTAACACATATACGGTAGCCTAGACGTTTTTCGGCCAAAACACCCGGGTTTCGAGGAATATATATATAATACATAGCCGGGGCTGGAGGGTTAAGGGTTAAGAACTGCATCTTATAGCGCATTTTTCAGACACTGTGGACCATAGAACTTTTATGTTTTGAAAAACTGGCAAGTTGCTCATGGCAGACCTATATTTTTTTAAATATATATATAATAAAAAAGCATAATTCAGAGAAAAATTTGTTAATTAAACAATATTACTTTTCAACTCTATAGGAATGCAAAGGACTCTAATTCATTCGAAATAATAATTGTAAATATATGAAGGATAAAATATTTACAACACTCACCCCTGTCAACACTCACCTCAGTTGTCTAACATTTGAATCATGGATCGACCTACACCTGCTGAGGACAAGACCCATCACAATTGGGGTATGCTATAGGCCACCAGCCGACACACAATTCTTGACCAAATTTGAACGAACTTTGTCATCGCTAGACCCTCGGAATGAATCCATCATACTAGGGGATTTTAACCTGTGTTACAAACAACGAAATGATAGGCTTGTACGAGAATATAGGCATATACTGACAATGCACAATCACAAACAACTCATCACAACCCCCACACGTATCTCTGAGAACACTGCCACAATATTAGACCACATAAACTGTAACAGAGAGGACAAAATATCCCAATCAGGGGTTATACAGACTGGGATAAGTGATCACTTCGTCACATATTGCACACGGAAAACCACAAAAATTACCCTAGAGAATCACAAGATTATCAAAATAAGGTCACTCAGAAACTACAATAAGGAAACATTTCTGGACATTTTATGGAATACAGACTGGTCTCCAGTGTTTGGAAGTACAAACGTTAATGACGCATGGGTTGGCTTCAGAACCATCATCACAAACATCCTAGACGAAATAGCTCCTCTGAAAGACATACGAATTAAAGCAAGGTCAGACCCATGGATCAACAATGACATACTACACCATCTGGAACACAGAGACAATCTGTTAAAAAGGCTAGCGAAAAATAGACAGGATCAAGGTCTGAAACATGAGTTCAACAGGGCCAGGAATAAACTAAGTAGGAAAATGAAATCAGCGAAAAATAATTATTTTCACAATAAGGCAGAGGAATATCAGAATAACCCAAAGAAACTATGGAGGCACCTAAAAACAACAGGCTACAGCAACAAGACAAGGGATTCGTCTAACACTAATATTGCTCTCACCATTAATGATCAGGTTTGCCACGATAAACGAAAAATTTCAACCTACTTCAACTCCTTCTTCACTTCCATAGCAAACACACTTGCACAGAACCTACCTCAACCTCTCAATAAATACACGACAACAACGGCCACCTTTCGTAATTTCTACAGAGATAAAGACATACACCCGAACACATTTAGATTGCAAAATGTTACACCAAAATACACTTTTGACGAGCTGTCTAACCTAAATGTACATAAGAGCACAGGACCAGACAAAATTCCTGCCAAATTTCTACGAGATGGAGCCATTGGTATAGCAGGCCCCCTAACCCACATCATCAACTTGTCAATTAACACCAACACAGTACCTGCTGAACTGAAGGAAGCTATTGTAACCCCTCTATTCAAGAAAGGAAATAAACTAGAAGTTGGCAACTACAGACCAGTTAGCATATTATGTATTGTATCTAAAATCCTTGAAAGAGCGGTATACACCCAAATTGAACACTACCTCAAACAAAATGATCTATTCTATAAGTTTCAATCAGGTTTCAGATGCATGTACTCGACAGACTCCTGTCTCATCCACTTAACGGATCACATTCGTAAAGAAATGTCTAAAGGTAACTACACCGGTATGGTTCTTCTTGATCTACAAAAAGCGTTTGACACAGTAGACCATGATATCCTATGTAATAAACTACAAGCTATGGGCATAGGGTCTGTGAACTGGTTTAAATCTTATCTTAGTGGTAGAACCCAAAGAGTCAAAATTGATGATAATATATCTGATCCGATGCCAATTAACTGTGGGGTCCCGCAGGGAAGCATCCTTGGTCCCTTACTCTTTCTCTGTTATGTGAACGACATGGAACTGAGCGTCTCATGTAAATTATTACTGTATGCAGACGACAGCGTGCTTCTGGTTTCAGGAAAAGACCCAATAAGTATTGCCGCTTCACTTTCCAAAGAACTAGCATCATGTAGTGAATGGCTAGTGGACAATAGACTATCTCTTCACCTGGGCAAGACGGAAGCCATCTTATGTGGAACAAAACGCAAACTGAAAGACATTGTGGGCTTCTCGGTCAACTGTAATGATATTCCTATAACAACAGTGTCACAAGTTAAATATCTCGGACTGAAACTGGACGCGAGTTTGTCAGGTGAAACAATTTTGGAATCTATCCTGAGTAAGTGTAGAGCACGTATAAAATACCTGTATAGACAGGTGGGATGCTTGCCCGCGGCGACCAAAAAGACCCTCTGCCAAGCGCTTGTTCAATGTCATTTTGACTATTCTGTGTCATCCTGGTACTCTGCATCATCTAAATCAGCACAGCACAAACTTCAGGTCACTCAAAATAAAATGGTTAGGTTCATGCTGAAACTAGGACCCAGATCACATGTTGGCCAGGAACAACTTCAGTCACTAGGTATGCTCAATGTCTCTGACAGGGCCAAACAAATGAGGCTTACTAATGCCTTCAAAATTTTCTATGACAGAGCTCCAGAGTATCTACAGAATGATTTTGTTAAAGCAAATGAGAGGAGTGGACATAATACAAGAAACATGATGTTTAATTTTAAGGTCCCGAGAATCCAAGGACAGGGTAAGCAAACATTCTTCTTCACTGCCATCAAAGACTGGAACGACCTACCCCAGTCAGTCCGTGAAAAGAGAACACTGTATTCCTTCAGACGTAGCCTGAAGGAACACCTGAACCGGACAGCTGCGAGAAGGGAGCACCAAGCTTATGTCTACTACTAAATACGACATAAGAGATAGACAAACCAAACTGAAATGATTACTGATTACGGATTACTGATATTTACTATAGGATGTAAGGTATCTTAAAATAACCCCCTAGAAATACTTTCTCTAAAGTATCTATTTCTTTATCCTCCCCTTTTCCCCAGCTAACCTAATCCCACAAGGACCCCAATGGAAATACGCCTAACGGCCTTATTGGGCTATCCTTAGTTGGAATTATCCAAGGCTGGTACATGTCATATTTGTAACAAACTATGTGGTACCAACTCTGTAAATTGCTGACTGAATAAATATTATTATTATTATTATTATTATTATAACGAAGGCTGTGAGTGGCTGAAACCGTCACCAGAGTCCTGCCTCCCGGCTGGTGGCCACACCCCCAGAGTCCGTTAATCTTTGGTCTTGGTCGAGCTGACCAAAGACTACCAGACAATCTCGGGAGGCTGTCAGCTTCTGTCTGGTAATCTATGGTAATCTATGCCTCTTTGTGCCTTTGAAAAACGCGCTAATAATGAATCCTCCAGAAGGATATGAAACTGCATTAAGAATATTGAAAGAGAGATTTGGTGATGAGCATGCAGTTGCAGAAGAATTAGTTGCAAGGCTAAGAAATGGACCTCCCATCAAGGAAAATGACTCTCAGGATCTTCAGACACTTGCAGATGAAGCTACAACATGTCTTGCTACGTTGCGTTCATTAGGTATGGAGAGTGAACTTGGAACACGTAGAAGCATTTTAAGCATTGTTAACCCTTAAAGATCGGGGGCGGACTTAAGTCCGCCTCCAATTTGCAGCAAGTTAGGAGCATTTTTAAGGCTTTTAAAGGGTTAAAATAGAGTGCAAATGGCCGGGAGTGCAGCGGGCCAGACAGCCGACTCCCAGGGCTTCCTGCCGCCCATTAACTCATGTTCCCTGTGTTCTCGAGAGGCCGGCAGTGTAGCCAGTAGTGAGCATAGCTGGGAAAAATATGCCGCTATACGCTAAACTCTCACGTTACTGGTATCACTATATAAGAACCACGAGTGCTACGTAGCTCGTTCTGGTCTCATTTTGAAGCTTTTAGCGCCTAGTTTTTTGCTGAATACATTTCTTTTCATGCAGATACTTGATTTATCATTCAGGAGGGCCTGAATATGCCCAAATAAGCCCAAAAAAAAAACGCTAGACAAGGGTTAAAAGACTTCCTCGCAAATTACAAGATAGATGGGACAGCAAGGTATATGAACACAAAAAGAAATATGGAAGCTATCCAGACATTACATGGGCAGTGACATTCATCCAGGAGGCGGCAGAGCGTGCAAATGATTCATTCCTTAATCCTTAAGAGGCAACGTAATGAAACCCAGCAAATACAGAACAGAGCAACAACCTTTCTAACCATTGAGTGGACTGACAGACCGGAGAGCACATCTGGTAGGTGTTTTCTATGCTCAGGAAATCATATTTTAACTGGATGTCAACAGTGCAGGGTGCTTTCTGTACCAGAGAGGATTGAGGTTGCCAGGTTTCATTGTTTTAGAAACGTTTCTGCTGTCTCAAAGCTTCTAACCACTTTGCTGCGGATTGCCGATCTGGAAGAACTTGTCAAGTAGGTGGATGTCAAGGAAGGCACTCTCGCTGGTTGCACCGTGACAGAACTACGCCTAGGGCAAGTATTCCCGATCAAAACAACACTACTAGCGAGCCGAATACTGGAATTTCAGCACGCAGAATGAGATGTGCAAGGTTGCCTTACCTGTGGTGGAGGTGAGTGTTGGTAGACCTGACCATGCACAGAAGATAAAGACTCTTGCCTTGTTGGATCCTGGTAGTGATAGATCATTTTGTACAAGACGACTAATCAGTCAGCTGGGAATCAGTGGTGTGGAAGTGCAAGTCTCTCTTGAAATTTTGTCTCGTGTAACTGTAGATATACAAAGAGCGTTGGAGGTAGAATTGAGCATAAATGGAACTTCAGCTAAGAATCGCTCTCGTTTTCGTATTATGTTGAAAGTGCTTGCAATTGAAAGACTCCCTAGTTTACAAGACAACACTGCTACTTCTGCCGAAGCTGGAGAGTGGAATCATCTACAAGGCATAGAATTACCGACACCCAATTCCAGTGTTGACTTGTTGATAGGGCAAGATGTTCCACAAGCATTGATAACATTAGAAGTTAGAGCAGGAGCTGGTGGTGAGCCCTATGCAGTTCATACTTTGCTTGGGTGGACAGTGAGTGGTCCGCTAAACCATCAGCCTAGTTTCGCAGCTTGTGTCTGTTGTTTGCTTAATGTAACACCTTCTATAGAAACTCGTTTGGAGGCACAAATAAGAACATTTTGGGAAATTGATACAGGTGATGCATTAAAGAAGTCATCAGTAGCAGGCATTTCCTTGGACCAAGTACCTAGCCAACCTAGCCTTTACAATCCCTATCCTATGTCCTAATATTACACCGAGTGGCTCTCTTCAGCACAGCACGGCGGTGGTGTTGTAAGGGATAAATAACTTTAATAACTTATATCTTACAACATCATCAGGGGTCAGCTCAATACACCCGAGTGCAATGGGGACAACCTCACCTAGTAACAGGCTCCACCCTTAGTCCCTAACTGCATCGAATGTATTGCTGCTAAAAACTACACAAGGCACAAGGGTTGATATCTTGGGAGGTTGGAGACTGGCGGCCACCCATAAAGGGTTGGATAAGACCCGAGGTAGAGGATGCTGTGTGGTGAAAAAAATGGCCTTAGCCTACTAAAGCATGCACCCAGCAACCTCGGTCCTCAAAGGCCCGACAAAAACAGAGATAACCAGTCCAACCATGAATAATATGCACATCTAATAATGGTAAACAATACAGAAGAATAACGGAAAAGAAATAAAGGAAACAGGTGGAAGCTTATAGTCTAGATTGCCAGAGAAAAAGAATGCAGTGCATGTCCTAGGATAAACTAAATAAACTCTAGTATGTAAACTAATAGGATTAAGACAAACATAATATGCTTAACATGACTCCCAGCCCTGCTATGCTTCGATCTAATAAGGAACAAAAAGATGTATGTGGTATTTAACCCGGGAACTGCGGGGAGACTCTTAAGAGTGAGTGAAAACAAAAATCAACTTTTGACATCGATTTTTTTTTTTTTTTTTTTTTTTTTTTTTTTTGGCCCCTGGGCCATGCAAAATTTCAGTCCTCTACCTCCCCTCCTTCCCCACTTTCCTCCTCTCCTTCAGTTATCACCTATTTTCCCTGTTATTCCCTTATTCTGAGGTATATTTTCGTGCTAACATTAGAAATCCGGTTGGAGGGTGTGGTCATCACTGATAGCAAGCGAATGCAAGAGAGAGAGAGAGAGTATCGATCGACTGTGTCTCAGTGGCCTTGGGGGAAATTGGCGGGAAAGCAGCTTGCCTCACCCATACATTATACAACTCGCGGGCTATATCTCCGATTTTGACCATCCAAACGCTGTTTTCACTCGTTTTATTGTTGTTTCAGGTTAATACCTTTATAATCAACCCATAATAGGCGCATATGGATAAGTATTATGCTATTAATGGTACAATGAATATTTTAGTGACGGAAACACCTCAAATACGTCAGCACAGGGGGACGTTTCCAATTACCCCCATGCGCACTTGTTAGGTTAAGGGAAACAAAGGAAGCAAGCCTAACAACATCCGACAGTTGGTGCTGTCAGAGCGAGGGACAGGACTGAAGTGAGGCAGCAAGACTGGGCCAGCCTTGAGAAGGAAGGAAGGGAGCTCCAAATACTGCTAGACTATATAATTGGACTAAGCACTTGGGCTCTCATTAACAATACAGGAATAATCAAATAAATACAAGACAACATTGTGTAAACTTGTAATAAACTAAAATTCTCCCACTAGGGTTGAACAAACTAAATAATTATACTCGTGGCAGCAAAGACAATGTGTTACAAAACATGATGCAATCATGACGTCACCACCCGACGACTCGAAAGATACAAGGGAGAGAAAGAAAGAGGTATAGCAAGCGGCTAGCCTCACACAGGGCTATACGAGGTATTATAACACACAAACAACTGACATAGGTTACAAACTCAGTTGGGAGTGACAATATATATATATATTGAATTGAATACGACAGCATAATTACAGTTATTGATTTTCTAGCTTAACCCGTCCAGCCCCGGCTAGTTTTGTAATGTTTGTTCACCAGAACCCGGCCGGTTTTCAAAAAATTGTTTTATTCCAGAAGCAATAGCGAATGGGTTAGGAATGAAGGAAAAACCACGAAAAACCGCTCAAAAAGCTTAAAGAATGGTCCTACAGAGCCCCCGAAAACGTATTTTACAAGAGTAAAAAATTTAAGGCAATTACTCCAAAAAACCAGGTTATTGCGCGCTCACACGCACGCACGTGGACTTTGAGAGTTTTCAACCATCGGCACGGTTGCGTGGGATACGTACACAGTTCCCATACAAATCTGAGCCCTCTTGAGTGGCTACACCTGAGGTTACGGTCGGCGCAATTAGGGTGACGCGCCAGGCGTGTCTCTGGGGCTGTGCGTTACATACATCGCCGACGCGTCAGGCGCGTCGCTGGGGCTGTACAGGTTAAAATATAAATAAAATAGCAAATTTTGGACAATTGGTGTTTGAACACTCCATAGAAGGTAGAAAAGCATTAAAGAAAATGAGAAAATATATATAAGAAAATCAATAACTGTAATTATGCTGTCGTATTCAATTCAATATGTGTTAAAAGAAAATCTGCTTCCTAAATTTACAATATATATATATATATATATATATATATATAGACTAAACTAAAGTTTATACACAGCAGCATCACCACCACACCATGAGTGTGGATTATTTAGTCAACTGTATTTTATCATTTCAGGTATCTAAGAATGTTTTAACCCATTCGTAGCGGCGCCCGCCTCAAGTCGGGCTCCAATTTGCAGCAAGTTAGGAGCATTATTAAGGTTTTTAAAGGGTTAAAATAGAGTGCAAATGGCCGGGAGCGCAGCAGGCCACACGTCCGACACCCAGGGCTTACCGTCGCCCACTGACTCACGCTCCCTCTGTTCTCGAGAGGCCGGCAGTGTTGCCAGTAGTGAGCATAGCGGGAAAAAATATGCCGCTATACGCTAAACTCCCATGTTAGTGGTACCACTGCGTGCGAACGACGAGTGCTACGTAGCTCGTTCTGGTCTCATTTTGAAGCTTTTAGCGCCTAGTTGTTTGCTGAATACATTATTTTATTTTCATGCAGATACTTGAGTGACCATTCAGGAGGGCCTGAATATACCCAAAATAGCCGAAAACGCCCCGCTAGACAAGGGTTAAAGATCCTCAAAATTTGTATGAATTTAAAATCTTTAGCATATAAATATAGTGCCTTTCAATACAATTTATCAATTACTAATTGTAGACGTATTACATAGTTCGTAAAATATTGGAAATAATGAAGTCTCGGTTATACTCTACATACATTTTAATAATAATGATAATTACAACCGACAATGCTAGTATGTGTAAATAGTTTCAGCGAGGGTATTTACTAAATAATAAAAATATTAACTAAATTATTATGTTACCTCCACCAACCGACTTGACTCCTAACCCTTCCCGCCCGGTTGTCATTTTAAAAGGGCACCGCGGCAGATGGGCAGGAACCTGGGTGTCCTTATATAGTCCATAAGCTTGAAAGCCTATTCAGCTTGTTTTGAAAGCCGTGCGTCCGACGTTTTTTTTTTTTTTTTTTCTTCTTCTATATTCCAACTACTTTCTCTCGGGCATAGGCTGATAGCCTTTACACTCTACCGCTGAACACGGGTGAGGCCCGTGAGGTCTTTTTCCAGTCTAGGGAGTGAGACATGCGAAGCACCCATTCACTGCTCGAACCCAACTCCATCTCTGAAGCTGCTTCGCCTCTGCGCTTCACAGTCTCACTCCCCAGGCTCGGACCCTCACTCTCAGAACGCCACCTATTAACCTAACAAGTGCGCATGAGGGTAATTGGAAACATCCCCCTGTGCTGACGTATTTGAGGTGTTTCCGTCACTAAAATATTCATTGTACCATTAATAGCATTAATACTTATCCATATGCGCCTATTATGGGTTGACTATAAAGGTATTAACCTGAAACAACAATAAAACGAGTGAAAACAGCGTTTGGATGGTCAAAATCGGAGATATAGCCCGCGAGTTGTATAATGTATGGGTGAGGCAAGCTGCTTTCCCGCCAATTTCCCCCAAGGCCACTGAGACACAGTCGATCGATACTCTCTCTCTCTCTTGCATTCGCTTGCTATCAGTGATGACCACACCCTCCAACCGGATTTCTAATGTTAGCACGAAAATATACCTCAGAATAAGGGAATAACAGGGAAAATAGGTGATAACTGAAGGAGAGGAGGAAAGTGGGGAAGGAGGGGAGGTAGAGGACTGAGATTTTGCATAACCCAGGGGCCAAAAAAAAAATAATAAAAAAAATAAAAAAATAAAATAATTCGATGTCAAAAGTTGATTTTTGTTTTCACTCACTCTTAAGAGTCTCCCCGCAGTCCGCCGGGGGAACTCTTAAGAGTCTCCCTGCAGTTCCCGGGTTAAGCAATTAAGTCACTAGGCATTGCCCCCCTGTAGCATATTTTGAATATGGGAATATTCATACAGTGCTATTTTAATCAGGGAGCAATGAGGGTGTTTTGTTTTGGCATTTCGGTGTTCTGTGGTAATGCATTGAAACTAAGTACAGCACAAATTCCATCCCAATAATATCTTCCCATTGACATATTGGGATTGGAACCCGGGTCCATTGGATTACTAGTCCAGTGGCAAGACCACTCTGCCACACCATGTAATGTAAACAAAGCCTGTCGGAGGCAACGCACGCACCTCTGGCAGCAAGCAGACGTCGGAGCTATGTTGTTGTGTGGTCTGCAAAGACAGATTCAGTCTTGAAAAGTGTGTCACATTGCTAAAATCGCGGAAAAATACGCTCCACGGAAGTCGTCACCACACCTGAACCAGTTGACTTAGGAGAGCTCTACTCAACGCCAGTCTACAGATTTGAAACCACAGTACGGTTAGACATGCGTGGGAATTTTCTAGCAGTTAAAATAACAAAGATACGGTAGTCTAGGTGTAGACGTATTTCAGCCAGATCGCCCGGGTCTCAACAACGTCCTTAGGATAGCGCCCCCGGGCCAGAAGGGCTAAACTCAATTAATGAAATCAACAAATAAATGTTGTTATCTGAGGAAGTGCATCAAGTATATCATTTAGCAACCTGGGAATCAGATTGGCAGCATTTGTAG
The DNA here is from genome assembly GCA_037953745.1 of Lithodes maja. Classification (NCBI taxonomy): domain Eukaryota; kingdom Metazoa; phylum Arthropoda; class Malacostraca; order Decapoda; family Lithodidae; genus Lithodes; species Lithodes maja. The sequence goes on along the minus strand of JBAKBP010005061.1, from coordinate 23,766 downwards.
AATCAATACAATGCATTATATCATAAATTGGACTACTGAAGTCAAATCTTTCCTGAATTTGATTTACAGCGTCAATGAGAAAAGCTCTACAAGACTTGATACATGTATCTACCTCAACTGGGTTTACCTGTTTATTAAGCTTCCCTACAGTCTTAGTCACAGATAAACTCAAGATATAGTTCATGTGCAGGTAGAATCTGTTGGTTGGAAGAACTGGACCTAGGATTTAAGGGTATTATTCTAGATCCAGTTTCACAGCACACTCATATCAATTTATATGGCTTCTATACATTCGTACTATACCATACTTCATTCCTATGTCGGTCAGTAGCGGCGCAAATGTAATTATAATTACTGTGAAAAAGTTAATAGTTACCTCCTGTTATCCACAGCCAAAGCTGAAGATTGCTGAGTAAATACCGTAGACTTATTTTTTTTTATTTTTTTTTTATTTTATTTTTATTTATTTTTTTATTTTTATTTTTTTTTTTTTTTTGCGACCGTCAATCTTTTATTATTTTAATACCATACCAGCGGGGGTGTGGGGGCAGCAGCCCCCACCTAATATACTAGGTTAGGTTAGGTAAGGTTGTTAGGTTAGGCTAATATTACCCCTTATTTTCGTCTTTTACCCCGTAATTTCCCTGATCTTCATAGCCCTCCCCACTAGTGGGGGCGTGTTTTTAGATTGTTGGATAATGGGTAAATACTCATTCCCGCCAGTCCTTAGTATAAAACAACGATGTATATTAAAGAAAACTGAGAAAAACAAAAACAAGAAACGCAAAATTCGCTGTGAAACCGGATCTAGAATTTTACCGATTTAAGTTACTAATCTCAGCCGTTTTAAATCTGCAGTTTTCATAAAATCAGAACAGTCTTCTGATCAAGCAATGTGTTTTCCTTTTTTAGCAGATAAAAGTTAGGTGATTCACTCTGAAACAGTGTTCAATGAATTAAATCTGCCAAGATTATAATAATGAAATTCAAGAAAAATCAGTGAGAAGTTGAGAACTAATTTTCTTTTTAAGTCCTTGTACTATGGTATCATATGTGAAGGGTCTGAGAAAGCTAGCTCATTGCAATATAGTTTTAGTGCATTCCACAGCTCCAGTAACCTCTTAACACACATCTGTAGAGACAACACCTGGTTTCTCCAGGTGACAACATTTTGTGGTTGTAGACCAGCACAAATCTGAAATTCCTGGAATGAATCCTGTCTCTTGCTACTTAAACTAAAACTAGAGTAAATATTTGTACATAGATCCTCAATATACTTAGGTAATTTGAGGCAAGTATATGATGCAGTCAAATGCATCATATGGCAAGAACATTTAATTATAACTGTATTTGGTACTTCCATCTTGAGCGTTTTGATACCATCATAACACTAGCATATCAGAACCAAATGCAATAATGTTTTGCATGGGAATTCTCCTATTATCAAAACACTCTTTTACCGTTATAAAAATACTATCTGCATTTGATGATTTCACTTCCAACAGATCCAAAATGCACACACAAGATAATTTTTATCATAAACCTGTACCATAATGCTAAGCGATTTTGATGTATTTAGCTCAGTTCTTTCATAAATTATATTATTACAGAAAATGGTATTTCTCTTAGTTTGGCACAACATTCTTCTGAAAAGCATTGACCATAAACCTGTCTGATTATGGACCTGAACGTGGACCTAGAGCAACTCTCTTATTAAAAAAATTACTGTAAAAAAATTACTGTAAACCCTAATATCCATTCATGGTTCCTAATTCTCCCTACCAACAAATGCTAAAGTGGCCGACAGAGGCGCTGAGCGCAATGTTTACCGCGGTACATCATGGGAAACTGTATACATTGCGGATCTCTGCACCCTCTCTCTCTTTCAACAATTCTTTATTATAAGCGGTCTGTCGAAATGTCTGTAGCTGACACATATTATAGCCTATGCATAATGTTGTTTATTATATTTTAACCCACTGAGCACCAGCTAATTAATAACAAATGTACACCCCAGGACCAGCAGGTTGTTCAAATTTTTCTTTTCCAGAAAACACCAGGAATGGGTAAGAAATGAAGGAAAAACACTAAAAACCGATCCCCTATGTCATTAAGGGGTCCTACGGGGCACCCGAAAGTCGGAATTACAAGAGGGGAAATGGGTAGGCAAAATCATGCAAAAAAAAAAAAAAGGTTTTTGCGTGCTCACGCACAAGCGGCTGGACTTGAGGGTTTTCAATCATCGGCATTGTTGCATGGAATACTTACACAGTTCCCATACAAATCTGAGCCCTCATAGGACCAGAGTAATTAACCGTGACGCACCCTATGTGGCGCTGGGGTTTAGCGTTACATACATTGCTGAGTCGCTGGTCCTCAATGGGTTAAAGTCGCCCATACCCATATATAACGTATATTTACAATACAAAGTCAGCAAGCATTTTCGTGCCTTTATGTTATGATAATTAATCAGCTTATAATTGTTTGCAGTCATTATCAGCTGCATATGGACATTCCCATGACTACTATACTTTATAAGGATTTAGTGTAGTCTTATACTGTATAATAAAAGTATAATCACAAGAAATCATGATAAACTGTGCATGTCTTAAGTGTTAAGTATTGTTGATGTCGACAGTCGTAGCTCTGGCGCTAGTTCAGAAGCGTTCACCAGAGGTCTCAAGTGTATTGTTGGTAGCGAGAATTAACAACCGCATCTTGTGAACTGTGGCCCTCATCTCTGTACTTGGATCCACATGTCTACCAACACCCACGTCTTGGTATGGACACACTTGTTGCCAGCCAATCCCTACAACTATAACTGAAATCAATATTGGAAAATTGCAACTTGTAGTTTAAATGTTCCAGGTTAAATACAGTGGGGGTCATGAAACGTTTTAGTTGGCCTAGTTTTGGACGATGTGTAGGCTGTGTGTGTGTGCTTGTTATACTGTGGACCTCGAATACCATTCAATTGATACAGATATAATATAGTAATTTTGCATCAGTGTGTTTTGTTAGGAGAGGATTACGGTTCTATTATATTCACCAACAAAATTATAAGGACGGATTTTATGTGATTATTACAGTGTTCGCTGCGTATCGATTGGTCAGCTTTTCACAGATTTATACAAAACGTGGTGAATAACTTCACTGGGCGTGCATATAGGACACACACACACACATTAAGCACAGGAGACCTTTGCATCCAGCGCTTTCCATTTGTTTTTGTTTTTGTATTGACTTGAAAATTCGGGTGCGCAATTATATAATCACGTCTAGAGTTTTATAGTATAATCTCTTTTAACATTTATTAGCAGTGCAGTGTCTATTTGGTTGTGAACTTTGTATTATCTATATTGTATTAATTTCACCACAACACCAAACACCTCCAATTAAATTAATGGAAGCATATATATATGATCCACCGGGATTCGAACCTGGGTTATCACACAAATTTTTAAACACACTAACCATTACATCGCCAAGACGGTTAAAGGTTTATGCACAAGCCTACGACTTATTATCCATTCTCAAATACTGGATATAAATTTAATCATGTTCCTATTCCTGACCGCGCTATGGTAGCCTACTGTTTAAGTGAGAGGAAAGAATATTCATGGGGCACAGATCATATAGACCGGCCTCGCTTCGAAATATACCTGAACCTACTGATAATCTATATATGGATTGGTTTTGTCAACGCAATTAATTGCATACAGTCATGGTGGAATATATACTCCAGTGAATCAACGAATTAAAATTAATACACACGGTCATATCAAATATACACAACAAACCTTACATACATTGATTCTAGCTATTGTCAGGTCATACACCTGATTCATCAGCCGCAGAGAAGAAAGTCCAAGCCAATAGACCACAATCAAACCTCTGCCTTCATGTAGCACTTCGTTTATAAGCCATTTCAACCAGTATATTTCAACAGTGCCAATTCAAGCAGGCCAGTACACAAGGCGAACTTACATGCAAATACTATCTTAATATATTTTGTACTTAATCTACGTTACTTGATCTAATATAATAGCACAACATAATTTGTCACTGGCGTGGTCTACTGGTCCAGATGAACTCTCATAAATAATTTGTTTACCACGTCCTTATTTCCTATCTATTCATTATAATGTAAAACTTGCAAAATAAACCAAAACGGGGACGACACAATATAAAGGCAAAATAACTAATCAAAATCACTATGTGGAAATATCGCTTTCATCAAATGAAATCTTGAAATAAAAACATAAAACCACCACATAGGGCGTACATGAGCAAGTTCATCGGTTTCCCAAACAAACTAATCGCACATATAACAAAGCACTATCGTCACTAATATGTTACCGTGCATAACATAACTAAAGTGACCATAACATTGCAGTCTTCTTGGTCACTGTCACTGTCTCCACCAACACTACAAGATGTGACTAAATTATCTCATTAGTAAGTCTATTTCTTCAGGTAACTCTGCGGATTCCCACATGTCACTCATCGAAAATAAAGTTAATCAATAAAGAAAAGGAATGAAGGCAGTTTTATTGGGACAAGTCTTGTCTAAAATATTTAATCACAATTTCATTAATATTCTCTTGCCTCTTTTGTCATGTCACTCCTACATTTTCAACATACGCAACAATGCCTGTCTGTGAATACTTAATCAAAAATTAATTAGTTTTATCTTGCCTCTTTATAATCCGTTAATTCTAGGTTGGGCAGAAATCGTAACCTCTAACCCCTGTAACTCAAAAAGGGCTGGAGTGAATGAGCCGTCAATTTATACACATATTCCCTAGCCAAGTCTTCCTATTTAGTAGACATATTAGCTCGATTAATTTAGTCCTTTTTGAGTTATGAGAGGTTAGGGGTTACGAGTTCTGCTAACTAGAATGAACGGACTATAGTCATGTCAGTCAACATGTCAAGGGGGGTCACCGGCTTTTTTTATCTTTCTCTCCTTTTCTCTCTTTCCCTAGCTTGTATCCATTTGGCCCCATTCAGCCAACTGTTCTAAGACGTTTATCCCCACCCAGGTGTCGATTTCTTCCTGGCGAGCGATAGCGAGCCAGCATTTTATCGAGAAATCCGGCTTTGCCGGACGCCGGAGAAATTTTTCTATCGAAAAATGTACAAATTCACCTTGCTGTCAAAACAAAAATATATATATGCTGGCTCACTACCGCTCGCCAGGAAAATATTGACACCTGGATGGGGTAAACGTCTTAAAACAGTAGGCTGAATGGGGCCGAATGGATACAAGCCAAAGAGAGAGAGAGAGAGAAAGATTAAAAAGCGAGGTGGGCTCCCTTAAACATACACCACAATACCTGGGTCTGCTCTGTAATGTACTGAAAACATTAGTAAACCCTCGTTATCTCGGACTAATTAGGGGGAGACCACTTCCGAGAAGTCCGATTTTCCGAGATGTCCGAAGTCCGACTTAGTGTCCGACTAAAGAGAGGGAAAATGTCCGAATTAGAAGAGGGAGTCCGCGCCACCAGAGAAAACGGAGACTTCCCTATCACTAACAACATAGACTCAAGATGAATTACAGTACCTGTACAGTACAGTATACAGCAGACATATAAATATATAGTATAAAGGGAATACAGTACATTACAATATTTTATGTGAACAGTACATTATAGTACAGTACAGTGTAATATACTGTAATGTATTGATCAGGAACACTTACTCTCCCATAAGAAAGACTGGAAACAAGTCCCTTCTTCACTCCTTTCCCTGTGATGTGTACTGTAGGTTTGTATGTAGTGTTGCTGTAGTTCTTGATGATTGTTTTTCCTTGATGATTGTCTTTTCCCCCCAAAGGTGTGCCAGTTAGGATAGAGATACAGCACGCTGCGGATAAATTTGCTCGCCATCTTAACCATACAAATTTCAAGCGAAGTGAAGGTTGGCTGTGGCGATTCAGGAAGCTCCATGTCCAACAGGCGTGTTTGTGACGAAATCTTGAGTGCTGACACGACTGCGATCGGTCCGTTCTCCGAGCACCTTAAGAAGATTATGACCGATGAACATTTGCAATTATTCCAGGTGTATAACGGAGATGAGACCGGACTGTACTGGTGGTCCCATCCTGCTAAGACCCAGGCGTACCACGAGTTGACATCGACTCCCGGACATAAGACTGTCAAAGAGCGCATATCTGTTTTACTGTATGTTGTGCTAACGCTGACTCGAGTCACCGCCTCACACCAACTGTTGTAACAAAATCACAGAATCCAAGAATCTTGAAGGATTTAATGAAGAGAAACCAGCTGCCTGTAGATTACTATGGGGCCAAGATTGCTTGGTTCAACCAGCGCATTACCGAGGAAGTCGTTCGTGGACGTTTTGTTCCGGCAGTTCGATCTTTTCAGCATAGGATCTATGGTATCCCCCCTGACCAAGCTGTTGCAATCCTCCGTCTGGATAACGCACCTGCACATCCGTGTACCTTTAAGTTGGAGAGCTCAAATGGTAAAATAAAAAACATGTATTTGCCCCCTAACACAACCAATGTCATGGACCAGGGTATATCATCGAGAGTTGTAAGAGGCATTACATGAGGACATTTCTAGAACATTGTCTTGTCATAGTTGAGGATGGGATGGACGAGGAGGGTTATGTGGATGAACGAGGCAAGAAAACTCTACAAACTTTAAAGAAGTACACCCTCCGTGATTGCATCTACAACTGGGCCGAAGCTTGGAAAGAAGTCTCCTTTAACACACTCAAGAACGGCTGGTGTAAGCTCCTTGATATCCCCAAAACCAACGATAATGGGTTCATTGGGTTCGAGGCAGGGGATGCGATGCGCACGAGAGCAACAAGCGGACTGAGGATGATAAAGGCGGGAGAGGAGGGTGAGTCAGGGTAAACAAAGGGGGATGGGACGGAGGATACGGGGTGCATGCGGGGGGAGTGGTTGCTTTGGAAACTCGCCGCGTGGGGGTGTACGCAGCTTGGGCATGAAGCCACGGACATCTCTGAATTTTCTGATATGTTCCGAGTTGTGAGGTGACCTGTCCGACAGACCACGTGAGCCCTTAGAGTTTTACCCCTTAGATCTTGAATTTCAGAGATATATGGACACCTGTCCGACAAGCCACGGTGGTCCCTCGGATACAAATCGTAGATATCGGAATTTTGCCGAGATCTACGGCGAACTATCTGAGAGGCCGATGCAATTCCGAGAAGTACGGGTTTCCGACTAAAAAGAGTCCGAAATAACGGGGGTTTACTGTACATTTTACATGAGCCCATTGTGCTCACCTATCCTCCGCCCCGCTGTGCTCAACAAATACTATCCTTTAATAATGCTATATCCTTTCTCTGTCCCTTTATACATGACTGCAGCTGTAATTGCTGTTCATTATTCTTGAAAAATTATTAATATTGGAGAGAGAGAGAGAGAGAGCACAGGCAGGTGTGATGATAATGGAATTATGTCAGCACCACACACACACACACAATGGTGGTGCAGATAAGATGAGGATAATGTGCTGGAGACGTGCTGGGAAGTAGTGGTGTTAATCATGGAATGGGGAGTGACTCATGTTGAAGGAATAGATCAGAACATCTTTAATAAATAATATGTGTAAGGTTAAGTACCCCTCCCCTCCCCTCTCTCTCTCTCTCTCTCTCCGTTCCTTCTCTCTCTCTCTCTCTCTCTCTCTCTCTCTCTCTCTCTCTCTCTCTCTCTCCGTTCCTTTGTAACGATTATAGAAATAGGAGTAAAAACACCTAACAGTATTGCCTTCAAGTCATGTTAACGGCACTCGCCCGATATTAACCCGGGAACGGCAGCAAAGCTCATAAGAAGTTTTACTGGGCGAGGACGGCAAAGCTCTTAAGAGGGAGGCCTAAAAAAAACATTTAAACGGCCCCAGTAGCACTACACAATCTTTTTTTTTTTTTTTTTTTTTTTTCCCTATACCTCATATCACTCTCCACATCCCCTCCTTCCCCCTTTTCCCCTCCCCCTTCAATTATCACCTATTTTCCCTGTTATTCCCTAATTTGTTGGTATATTTTTGTGCTAACATTAGCAAAATGTGTGGAGGATGTGCTTACGTGCCTAGCGAGTGTGTTATACAACCGAGTGTGTGAATGAGTAGGCCCAGTGTGGCTTGAGGCCTCGTGGAGGGAGGGGTTGCCTCAATTTTCTCCATTATTCATGAATGGGCTGGTCCATCTATATTCGCGATTTTGACCAGAAAAATTATATTTTCACTTGTTTTATTGTTGTTACAGGTTACTATCTTAGAATGAGTAGGCTCAATGTGGCTTGAGGCCTCGTGGAGGGAGGGGTTGCCTCAATTTTCTCCATAATTCATGAATGGGCTGGTCCATCTATATTCGCGATTTTGACCAGAAAAATTATATTTTCACTTGTTTTATTGTTGTTACAGGTTACTATCTTTGAATGAGTAGGCTCAGTGTGGCTTGAGGCCTCGTGGAGGGAGGGGTTGCCTCAATTTTCTCCATAATTCATGAATGGGCTGGTCTTTGACCAGAAAAATTATATATTCACTTGTTTTATTGTTGTTACAGGTTACTATCTTCATAGTGAAGGTAAAATAGGCTCATATGAATAAGTAATAACGATATGTATCGTAAAGTGACGATTATAGGCCTGAATGGAGCCAATATGCTCGCCCATGGGCAGCTAGTTCAATACCCCCCCCTCCCCCCCCTCGCCGTTGCCGGGTTAATGGAGAATAAGGCTCCAGTATTTGTGACTGGTGAAATTTGTTGCTGGTAATAGTGTTAACCTTTTGTACTGAGGATTAGGATCGACTCTGGGACAGCACGAGTTAAAGTAAGCTGAGCTCCAACTTTCGCATCTGTATTAACCCCGTTATTTATCTCAATCTGCATCAATATTTGTGTAATTTATGACTCCCTAACCCTTAATCTACATCTACTGTAGGGTGTAACATGTAACTGGCCAATAAAACCCATACCACATCTTTACTGGGACAAAAAGAATCCCAGACAGGTGATTCACATGTACTGTACTTGTTGTGAGTGTGTGTGTTGTTCTTGTGTCGCTATGCCGGTCGCTAATATACCGACCAATATACATTTACAGTATACCAATATATTTGTGTATTTCATTGACTCTGTAATCCTTAATCTACAACTAAATCTACGATGTAACAAGTATTTGGCCAATAACGCATCTTTACTTGGAAAACAAAAACAAGAGCAGACTGAAGATTTACGTAAACTCGAGTGTTTTGTTGTTGTGTCGCTATGCCGGCCGCCAATCCTTAGACTTCAATAAAACGGTCCACGGAAGTTTTCTTTAGCCTTTTTTATTATTACAGTATTTTACATGATAAATTCCTCATAAACATATTAATGTATATAAACACTTGGTTAAGTGATTTATTTTAACTGCATTTCATTATATAAACGAGACGGGAGATATGACTCAGGTTTGCGCGTGTGTGTGTGCGTGATCCCTGAATGTTGATGCTTTCAATGTTTATTTTGATTTTTCTTATGTTCCATTAATGTGTTACATACTTGCGTATAGCATCACTATTTCGAAATTGAGCAACAAACTGCAATCGGTTATCCTAGCCTAGCTGTCATTTCGCCTATTTCCGCTCTAACTGTTTAACCTACTGTTGCATAAATCCAATATAATATAGGTACAATGTGAGTATATTATATAACTAGTATCATGTATTATAAGAATTATATATCAACAATTTATTACTATTACACCACCATACCAATGCTTCATAATTATACTACTAAAACATATCCAAAGTGTCTCACTGTGAGGTTATTACAGCCTATTGCAACCTAGCATTACATATAGTAACATAACTGAGCAAACACTTTATGAAATTGGAATACACTATTAACACTGCAAACATACTGATATGCCTTCGAAAAGGGAATCACATGGACTTTGTTCTGATCAAGTGAAGCAAACATTAATTTCAACCAACTGTTCTAATGGGTCATAATTGTCTTCAGCTCGAGATAATGCTGGCTTTCACATTAATTGGCCCTAACGTCTGCATTACCCAAACCACTCTCGTCTCCTCTCGCACATTACACAGTGTTACGACCGGCACTACGAAATAAACAAGGGCACTTAATAATGGAATAGAAGATAGACTATATCTGCAACAACGGTACGCTAATTCCAAACCCTCGAACTATTACGCCGGTGAACAAAACACTTAAACCCTCCAGAGTTAATCTACTGGATAACGGGGTATCAATTAACTGGGTTTTAGTGCACTTCTACAAAGGCTTTCCGGTGACGGCAAAGCCTACTCACAACAGGAGTACCTTACGTTACTAAAATGCTCTCAAGTAATAACAATGCTTAAATAAACTATAACAAGATTTAATAAAGGAGTATATGCTTACGTTAGCTTTAGTGTGAGTCTGAAATCAACACTAAACTCTTCAATGCTCTATGAAAACACTGGAAGTCTAGTCCTACAGCAATCAGATATGGAATCTTCTGAAAACGTCTGATGCTCTAAGATGCTCGTCGAATATAGAACAGAAATAATGCAGGGGCAGGACACCAAAGCGTGTATCTTAAATACACCAACAAGTAGGATACATATAATTATATAAAACAAGGGAGTGTAACAACTCTGTGACAGCACTAATAATAGCCACTCAAAACAGTACTTCCTTAGCCAACGTAACAGCCAAACTGGGTTGTGCACTATGCATCAACCTAGGCTAAAATAAGGCGTGAATAATTCCTAAAGCATACGCAATTAAAGTTAATAAACACAATGCTGTCTTTCTCACTAATAAAGTCTAGCAGTGGCATAAAAGGTACCAGGAACCTAGGCAGAGCGCAAGCATGCTCATAGCCTACTGTCTCCCCTTGAACAGATTTCCCTTATGTTACGTTAAGTGACTAGGAGGCTCTCTTGGTAAGTCCAGATCTCAAGTATCTGGTCTTACCCTGGCGCTCCACAAAGGTCAACAAAATGAGGTAGCAAGCATATAAGTAAGAGTAGGCAAAAGCCCTTCACTTGTATACTGCTACACTCGCAAAGGAAAAATATGCACAAGGGTTACAGGCTACCTAGCTTCGTCGAAGTCGTACAGGCTCTGACTTGCCACATAATAACTCAGACAACGACCAAAGATACCCTCCACTGTCTAGCATTAAATAGTAGGAAAGAACAACTCAATAATTAGAAGCACCCCAATACTATGATACCATGTGACTATGACTCTAATAATCCCTAAAGCTAGTGCAAAACATATATGTGAGAACTGGTGCTGGTAATACGACTGGCCGACTATGGAAGTCGTATGCAGAACCAGAAGGGATAAGTAATTGAATAAAGATGAGAAGTATTGGAAAAGAAGAAGTTCAGAGAGAGTGTTATGCTGGCCAGCTTGCCAGAATGTGCTCAGGACTCGCTAGCGCTCGCCAGGGCAGTGATATGGGCTACAATAATCGTAGAACGATGTTCTTTCTTTCATAGAGTACATGTTGTCACAGACAGATCAGTAGTGATCTTTATTCTTGTCTGAGACACTTAGAAGTATTTTATATCATTGCTAGAATATAAGATGCATGGTGTGAAGTTAAGGAGAGAGAGAGCGGGGTAGGCAGCGTGGTGGTAGTTTGTGCGTGTGTATGTACGTTTGCCTCCTGCGCTCCGAGGAGTTTCCCACGCCCGTGATTGGCCGGCGGCCCTGTCGACGTCATAGAACGCTTGCTCTTCATGACGTAATCGTCTGTGATTGGCGGCCGCGGTCCTGGGATGGTGGTGCGGTCTCCTGTCCTTGTGAATCCTGCAGAGCTAAGCGGAGTGTGCTAGGTCCTACATGTCCCTTGCAACCTGTCTCCCATATAACCCTCTATACTACTATCTCTCTCTCTGAACTTCTTCGGTTTCATACTTCTCTCTTTATTCAATTACTTATCCCTTCTGGTTCTGCATACGACTTCCATAGTCGGCCAGTCGTATTACCAGCACCAGCTCTCCATATATGTTTGCACTAGTTTTAGGGATTATTAGAGTCATAGTCAAATGGTACCATAGTGTTGGGGTGCTTCTAATTATTGAGCTGTTCTCTCTTATTATTTAATGCTAGACAGTGGAAGGTATCTTTGGTCGTTGTCTGAGTTATGTATGTGGCAAGTCAGAGCCTGTACAACATCGACGAAGCTAGCTAGCCTGTAACCCTTGTGCATATTTTCCTTTGCGAGTGTAGCAGTATACAAGTGAAGGGTTTAGCCTAATCTCACCTGCATACTTGCTACCTCATTTTGTTGACCTTTGTGGAGAGCCAGGGTAAGACCAGATACTTGAGATCTGGACTTACCAAGAGAGCCTCTAAGTCACTTAACGTAACATAAGGGAAATCTGTTCAAGGGGAGGCAGTAGGCTACGAGCATGCTTGCGCTCTGCCTAGTTTCTTAGTACCTTTTTTATGCCACTGCTAGACTTTATTAGTGAGAAGGACAGCATTGTGTTTATTAACTTTAATTGTGTATGCTTTAGGAATTATTCACGCTTTATTTTAGCCAAGGTTGATGCACAGTGCACAACCCAGTTTGGCTATTACGTTGGCTACGGAAGTACTGTTCCTGAGTGGTTATTATTAGTGCTGTCACAGAGTTGTTGCACTCCCTTGTTATATATATATATATATGTATCCTACTTATTGGTGTATTTAAGATACACGCTTTGGTGTCCTGCCCCTGCATTATTTCTGTTCTATATTAACGAGCATCAGACGTTTTCAGAAGATTCTTTATCTGATTGCTGTAGGACTAAACTTCCAGTGTTTTCATAGAGCATTGTAGAGTTTAGTGTTGAGTACAGACTCACACTAAAGTTAACGTAAGCATATACTCCTTTATTAAATCTTATAGTTTATTCAAGCATTGTTATTACTTAAGAGCATTTTATTAACGTAAAGTACTCCTGTTGTGAGTAGGCTTTGCCGTCATCGGTAAGCCTTTGTAGAAGTGCACTAAAAACCCAGTTAATTGATACCCCGTTATCCAGTAGATTAACTCTGGAGGGTTTTAAGTGTTTTGTTCACCGGCGTTATAGTTCGAGGGTTTGGAATTAGCGTACCGTTGTTGCAGATATAGCCTATCATCTAGTCCAATATTGAGTGCCCTTGTTTATTTCGTAGTGCCGGTCGTACGAAGAGAAACAGTAGTACAGGGGGTTAGATTGGGGACAGATTGCAAGGGACGTCTACGACCAAGCACTCCATGCCAAGCTCTGAAGGAGACACGCGGGTAGGAGCCCGCACCTCCTTACCAGGACAGCGGCCTCCAATCACAGATGACTACGTCATGAAGAGCAGGCGTCATATGACGCGTCAAACCCGCCGGCCAATCACGAGCGGGTAGCCCCACCTAAGAAAGGAATGCGCACGTACATACACACGCACATACTACCACCCCGCTCTCGCCTCTCTCTCTCCTCAGTAACTTCACACAACATATCTTAGAGTATCAATGATATAAAATACTTCAAAGTGTCACAGACAAGAATAAAGACCACCACTGATCTGTCTGTGACAACATGAACACTAAGAAAGAAAGAACATCGTTCTACGATTATTATAGCCCATTTCACTGCCCTGGCGAGTGCTAGCGAGTTACGAGTACATTCTGGCAAGCTGGCCAGCGTAACACCCCGCCCAAGATGTGGGACGTTTCAGCCTCAGGTGAACGCCACATCTGACCAGACAGAATGCCCACCAACCCCGCATCACCCAGCTGCTCTCCCAAGTTGTGAAAACAAGGCACAATCACAAACATAAAACACTTCATTATGAAAAACAAATCTACACAACACTTCCCCAAAATAATAGTATAGCTTATCAATATTACGCTCAACGAGCAAGCTTCACAAAGCCTAGCCTACTAAGACAAAACACAGGATGTCTTAGATTCTTGCTGTAACATACTGCACTTATATACTATAAAAAAGAAAGAGTTTTTATGTGAGTTTTTTATATTTTTTAATCGTTTTTTTTTTTTGGCGGCGTTGCACTACAGGGGTAAGCCTAATTTTTCTCCACTCTCAAACCAACACTGACTGAACGGCGAGGGTTCTCCTTAAATCATACCCTCCCGTGACAAACAATCAGCCAGAACATTATCAGTGCCCTTAACATGCCACACATCCAACTTGTGTTCCGGCAGCAAAACAACACCTGACACTGATAAACTGCCCAGTCCATCACAAGACTGGCACTTCTCTTCGCTCTCTCCGGCAACGGGGCCTGCCAATAACCTTTCACTATTTCCACCTTAGTGATAAACGAGGCAGCCCTGATGCGGTCTATGGGGTCGTCAACTCTGGGTAATGGATAGGCGTCTGTCAGGGATAATGCACCCACACTCTTGCAATCAACACAAACACGGATCTTGCCACTCAACTCAGGTTGCAAAGTCACTGGCAACGACCACTCACGATATCCTTTATCCCTCAGACCCTTCTCCAACATGAAGACTAGCTCTGCTTTCACGACAGGCTGTTGAGCAGGATTTATACGGTAGGGAGCCAATTTGAGCCTTGCACTGTCTCCAGCCTCCATGTCGGGTTCTACCCCGTACATCAGGCCTGGAGAATCAACAAACATGCAGACGTACTGCCACAGCCTAGTAAGCATCTTCTCTTGGCGCTTAGGAACAAGAGGTTGCAACTTATCTCGAAGAACAACATGCTCATTGCCCTCCCACAACCCAGCCGGGACCATAGTTTCTACACTATAGTCTCCCTCCTTCTCCACCTTTGTCCCTAGAACAGCCAGGTCATGAGAGGGACAATCTGTACCACCTGTGCAGTCACTCCCATAGTTCATAATTGCTAAGGCTTCCCCGCCGATACCGTACATGCGCACCCCCGCATTCCTTGCGACTACACCTGCCGGCGCAGCATCACCGCCTTCAGCGCCATGGCCAGATACAGTCGGTCTATGGTGGGGCTGTTGCATTCGACTAGAATGCAAGAGGCTATGCGATGACCGGGCGCATCCGCTCCACAGCCAACCTCACCAATCTGCTCAATGTCCTGATTCTGACCACCACCCTTAGCAGCCATGGGTCGACCCTGACCTGACAACCATGCCAAAGCCTCGTCGCCCACCTTGAACCACTGAAACAACGAGGCCAATGGTTTACTAACACTCAAGTGACCTGTCAGCGGAACATCGTGCACCGCATGAGTTGTGAGGCCTGGGTGCTCGGCACAAACAGTGGGGTATGAACCGAGCAGGGGCTGGATCGCTGCACGCTGCTGCTCAGGCAGGTGCTCAAGCGCTTCCACAGCCACCTGACTCGTGTCCCCCACCCACTGCTCCGCCGAGACATGACAATCCCAACTTTCCTCCACCTGTGCCCCACTGCCCCCCTCTCCTTCTCCACCTTGGCTGCTGCAGACCAACACAGGGACAGTAGGCTGCTCAGGTGGTTGCCTCACAAACTCCTTTAACAGGTTCACATGACATGCTTCCCCGTCATCATCGAGTTCAATAGCCCCGTCCCCACAACTCTCAAGACTAAGATCTTCTAGTTGTACCTGGGAACTACTCTGTCGCGGAGTGCCATCACGCCCTACCATGTGACTAGGGGGGACAGGTTCTGGGACCACTCCGGAGCTCAACATTGGTTCAAGTACCGAGTCACCAAGGAGTGTCGCTGGGTCCAAACTCTCAACCTGACCACCAGCCTCGACTTTCTCCTTCCGACCCTTCCTCCGCTGGTCTGAAACTTGGGTACTAGGCTGTGACACCTGAGCGGACTGAGATCTCTCGAGCCCCTCTTGCCCCTCCCTACTCGTGTCGGCCGCCCTCTCGGCAACGACTAAGGGTGGAACCTCGGAAGTGAGCACCGCAAAGTCGTTACCGAGAAGGTCGACCCCCTCAACTGGCAATTTCTCCACAACACCCACATCCAAATCCCGTGTCACACCTTCCACCTCAAGCTCCACTCTGACCAGCGGGTAAGACCGCGTAGCATTGATACCTTGGACCACCACAACTCGAGCCGCGTTAATAGGCTTGCCAGTGAAGTTCTTAACAAGTGTCTGGGAAGCGCCCGTATCACGCAGCAACTCAAGCCTATGCTCCACACCAGCCCACCTCACAGTACCGTGCCCCCTATGGCCGCAAAAAGCATCTCGGACGGGTGACGAGCCCTTCTGCTGCTTCTGCACCGACTGTGACTTCGCAACCGACATATTACCCCGGGCAAACGCGGAAGACCTCTAAGACACACCGATGTTGCTCACTAGTGACACCACTGTTGTAGGCGGTGTGCTCGGACATGAGCGCGCAATATGCCCATTCTCAGGACACTTGAAACACTCCACTTCGCTCTTGGACTTCCTCTGAGGTGAGGAAGGGCCCTGGCCTTTCTTTAACGGGAAGGGTTTTGACTTGGGATCAAAATTGGCACCAGTACTCTTAATAGGATAATTTGTTGTGTCATTAATTCAGGGGGATGGAGTGGTACGCCCCTGGTTAACCTGCCTCAGATCTCTGTGCAGACCCGCACCCACGAATCAATGACACCCTAAGGTCAGCCAGCTCAGCTGCCTTCTGCAGAGTTTTTGGTTGCTTTTCTTTCAGGTTAAGAGTCAAGTCACTGCCAGTACATTTACAAAATTGCTCTAACAACACTAATTGCTTTACTGCATCAAAAGTAGTTGCCTTCTCCGACCTCAACCAATTTTCAAATGCATCTGACAGCTCTCTAGCGTGTTCCTGGAAATTACTCTCCTTTCTTTTAGGAACAGCCCTAAACTTCAGCCTATAGGTCTCTGGCTGCAACTCATACGCCCTCAGGACAGCCTCTTTCAACGCCTCATATTCAACACAAGACTCTAGGGGTAAAGCATCGTACGCCTTGAGTGCTTTCCCCGTCAATCGTGAAGAGACAAGGGCTGCCCACTTCTCCTCGGGCCATTGGTGCTCCCGGCACTTTTTCTCAAAACTGAGAAAGAATTCTGTAACTCCTAACTCATCAAACACTGGAACCAACTTTAGTAGATGCGACAGGGACTGGTCATGGGGTCGACCCCCCTGGACGACCCGGTTCCTCGTCACCTCTACACAAGTTTTGTCTAGGTCAATATCGGCACAATACCTTGCAGACTCAGCCTCATACCTATACTTGAGCTCCGACTCTCGCTGCCTGAGCTCAGCCTCATGCTTTCGCTGCTCGAGCTCAGCCCTCTGCTGCTCGAGCTCAGTCTGTTGCTTAAGTTTGGCGAGCTCGAGCTGAAGCAACATCTCGGGAGACAAACTTTGAAGAGGGGGTGCTACTATTGGGGACCCACTCCGTGAGTCACCTAGAGGCATACCCAACTGCCAGCGGACATCGGCCTATGGGAACGTACTCGGCTCCGGAACCCGAGGGGGGGCCATAATAGGAGTTGAGTGGAATGGGGGCTGGGACGAAGGTGCCCCATCTCCCGCTCCACCCGAATTCCCCTGCACCCCACCCAGCACACAGGTAACCAGCTCACTTCTCGACAAACTGCTAGTACCAGAAAACCCAAAGACCGTGGCTACATACTGCAGTCCGTACCGGTCCAGTCCCGACACCCGGTCCGCCGTCACAGGCTCCTCCAAAAATCTCCGAGCATCCTCCTCATTGTTCACCACCCGAACGCCGTTAAACAACTCCACCTTCTCCACCTCCTCGCCTGTCTCTCGCACTGTGCCCTCACTATGCTCAGACCCGTCCAGTGACATGATGGAGTCAACAACAACAAATCTCAAGTCAAGACAAAAGTAGCCAAACTCTCGCGTAGCTTTATTCACAAAAAATATTCGAAGATGTTCTTGAGTGCAATACTAGGTCACCAATAAACTCCAACAAGTTCTATATATCCTCAAAACAATGTCCACTGCCAACAATGCGAGAAATAAATTCAACCCCAAATGGCAATAAGATTTCTAAAAAAAAAAAAAATGCAATATTCAGTTCACTATATACTGGACTAAGGTCGGCATTTGTTACGACCGGCACTACGAAATAAACAAGGGCACTTAATAATGGACTAGAAGATAAGACTATATCTGCAACAACGGTAAGCTAATTCCAAACCCTCGAACTATTACGCCGGTGAACAAAACACTTAAACCCTCCAGAGTTAATCTACTGGATAACGGGGTATCAATTAACTGGGTTTTAGTGCACTTCTACAAAGGCTTTCTGGTGACGGCAAAGCCTACTCACAACAGGAGTACTTTATGTGACGCCTACAGCTTTGTAGAACGCCATGTGGGCTCAGCCGCTCGCTTCGCCACTCGCTAGCACTCGCCAGGGCAGTGTATTTGGCTACAGTCTATCTACAATGTTGTTCTTTCTTTCATAGTGTTCGTGTTGTTACAGACAGTCCCGTGGAGGTCTTTATTTTCGTCTGTGACAACGGGAAGCATTTTATATCATGAGTTGAACATAGGATGCATTGTATATAGTTAAGGAGAGAGAATAATATATGCAGTGGGGTGGTAGTGTGTGCGTGCGTATACATGTGCT
The DNA here is from genome assembly GCA_037953745.1 of Lithodes maja. Classification (NCBI taxonomy): domain Eukaryota; kingdom Metazoa; phylum Arthropoda; class Malacostraca; order Decapoda; family Lithodidae; genus Lithodes; species Lithodes maja. The sequence continues at coordinate 5,222 of JBAKBP010005061.1, read as the reverse complement.
GCCTCCCCCCTCGCTTGTAGGCTCACGCGCGTGCCGTCTCACGCCTCTTGATTGGCTGGTGGTTCCTGGCGCCTTCTGCAGCCCTGCTGCCTGGTGACGTAGCATCCTGTGATTGGCTGACCACCATGCCTTTGTGTGTGATCCCCCGAGGAGTTCCTTCCTCAGAGCTTTCCTGACTAGCATAACCTTCACATGTCCCTTGCCCTCCTGTCTCCCGACTACTACCTATAGAGCACTTTCTCTCTCTCTCAACTTCTTACCTCTCATTCTTCTACTATATTTAATATCATAACTTCCCTTTGGTTCTGCACGATTTCATATATCGGCCATCGTATTATATGCTGAAGCTCTCAGATAACACATGTTTAGTTAGGCATTTTGGAAGGGTTACCATTTTTGTCTGTAGAGGTTCGACACACGGTGTCTCCCTTCCTGTATCTTGGTGGTCTGCTGGGGTATTTAAAGCTAGACTGGGATAAGGCTACTGGTGTTGTGATTTCCGATGTGTACTAGGGTTTGTTGAACCTGTACAATCGCAACGGAGACGTGGGAATCCTAGGTGGTCTTTCTGACTGTGTACCTTGTGAGTTTAGCACTGTGTTGCGAGTGAGGGCTTTTGCCTCTGCCACCCAACACTGTGCTTACTCGTTTGCTTTGACTTTGAGAGGGTCGCCAGGAGAGAACCAGATACTAGCATTCTGGATCTCTCAAGACAGCACCCCGTCAATTAACGTAATTTGGCCGCACAGCCTTAACCTCTGAAGTGCGCACGGGGGTAAATGAAAACGTCCCCCTGTGCTGACGTATTTGAGGTTTTTCGTCACTAAAATATTCATTGTACCATTAATAGCATTAATAATTATCCATATGCGCCTATTATGGGTTGATTATAAAGGTATTAACCTGAAACAACAATAAAACGAGTGAAAACAGCGTTTGGATGGTCAAAATCGGAGATATAGCCCGCGAGTTGTATAATGTATGGGTGAGGCAAGCTACCTTCCCGCCCATTTTCCCCAAGGCCACTGCGACACAGTCGATCGATACTCTCTCTCTCTCTCTTGCACTCGATGGCCATCAGTGATGACAACACCCTGCTTGCAACTCGCTAATGTTAGCACGAAAATATACCTCAGAATAAGGGAATAATAGGGAAAATAGGTGATAACTGAGGAATAGGAGGAAAGTGGGGAAGGAGGGGAGGTAGAGGACTGAGATTTTGCATGGCCCAGGGGCCAAACAAAAATAAAAAAATAAACAAATAAAAATAAAAAAATATTTGTTTTTCGATGTAAAAAGTTGATTTTTAGTTTTACTTACTCAGGAGAGTCTTCCCGCAGTCCGCCGGGGGAACTCTTATGAGTCTCCCCGCAGCTCCCGGGTTAAGGACTTCGCTAGGCTACGAGCCGCTTGCTCAGCCATTGTTTCCTAGCCTACTACATCCCAGCTAGACTTTATTCGCCTAGCAGACACCAGATTTAGATTATAAACTCTTTCTGTTATGTATGCATTATTATTCACGGCATTTATTAGTCTAGGTTGTTGTTGAGTTGCACAACCCTAGTAGGCTGTTTCATTGATGAGGAAGTACTTCTTTTGCTGTTTGAGTTCCTACTATTGCGCAGTTATTATTATTCCCGTGCCAGTTAACCCTATATGTCCTTACAATTGTCATATACTGTTCCTGCTTTATACTACAGTTCAAAATCCGATACGATCATCTTACCCCAGCATCAGACTTTCTTCAGAAGATTCCTGCTCGATGCTTTGGGACTTTCGTTCACTTTCTTTAGTATAGGAGTGACAGTTCATTATTGTTTAGAGTAACTTTAAATATACCTTCTTCTAGTTTGCATTAAATCATTGCAGTGATTTAATTAAGATCTCTATCTTTTCCTAGTATACCTTATTACCGTAATTGTATGTTGTTGTGATCAGGCTGTATCAGAAATCATCAGCCTGTAGTAGTAGTGCACTTATACTGAGTTATAGGATACCCCGTTATCGCAGATTTAACTCTGGAGGGTATAGGTGTTTTTGTGCGCCGGCATTATAAGTTCAGGGGTTGGATCTAGTGTTACCGTTGTGGCTGTGTGCTTTCCTAGTCCAATGATTAAGAGCCCTTGTTTTATACGAGCCCCGGTCGTAACATTTACGTTACTAAAATGCTCTCAAGTAATAACAATGCTTAAATAAACTATAACAAGATTTAATAAAGGAGCATATGCTTACGTTAACTTTAGTGTGAGTCTGAACTCAACACTGAACTCTTCAATGCTCTATGAAAACACTGGAAGTCTAGTCCTACAGCAATCAGATATGGAATTTTCTGAAAACGTCTGATGCTCTAAGATGCTCGTCGAATATAGAACAGAAATAATGCAGGGGCAGGACACCAAAGCATGTATCTTAAATACACCAACAAGTAGGATACATATATATAAAACAAGGGAGTGCAACAACTCTGTGACAGCACTAATAATAGCCACTCAAAACAGTACTTCCTTAGCCAACGTAACAGCCAAACTGGGTTGTGCACTATGCATCAACCTAGGCTAAAATAAGGCGTGAATAATTCCTAAAGCATACGCAATTAAAGTTAATAAACACAATGCTGTCTTTCTCACTATTAAAGTCTAGCAGTGGCATAAAAGGTACCAGGAACTTAGTCAGAGCGCAAGCATGCTCATAGCCTACTGTCTCCCCTTGAACAGATTTCCCTTATGTTACGTTAAGTGACTAGGAGGCTCTCTTGGTAAGTCCAGATCTCAAGTATCTGGTCTTACCCTGGCGCTCCACAAAGGTCAATAAAATGAGGTAGCAAGCATATAAGTAAGATTAGGCAAAAGCCCTTCACTTGTATACTGCTACACTCGCAAAGGAAAAAAATGCACAAGGGTTACAGGCTACCTAGCTTCGTCGAAGTCGTACAGGCTCTGACTTGCCACATACATAACTCAGAAACGACCAAAGATACCCTCCACTGTCTAGCATTAAATAGTAGGAAAGAACAACTCAATAATTAGAAGCACCCCAATACTATGATACCATGTGACTATGACTAATAATCCCTAAAGCTAGTGCAAAACATATATGTGAGAACTGGTGCTGGTAATACGACTGGCCGACTATGGAAGTCGTATGCAGAACCAGAAGGGATAAGTAATTGAATAAAGATGAGAAGTATAGGAAAAGAAGAAGTTCAGAGAGAGAAACAGTAGTACAGGGGGTTAGATTGGGGACAGATTGCAAGGACGTCTAGTACCAAGCACTCCATGCCAAGCTCTGAAGGAGACATGCGGGCAGGAGCCCGCACCTCCTTACCAGGACAGCGGCCTACAATCACAGACGACTACGTCATGAAGAGCAGGCGTCATATGACGCGTCAGGCCTGCCGGCCAATCACGAGCGGGTGGCCCCGCCTATGAAAGGAATGCACACGTATATACACACGCACATACTACCACCCCGCTCTCGCCTCTCTCTCTCCTCAGTAACTTCACACAACATAATTATCTTATACTCTATCAATGATATAAAATACTTCCAAGTGTCACAGACAAGAATAAAGACCACCACTGATCTGTCTGTGACAACATGAACACTAAGAAAGAAAGAACATCGTTCTACGATTATTATAGCCCATTTCACTGCCCTGGCGAGCGCTAGCGAGTTACGAGTACATTCTGGCAAGCTGGCCAGCGTAACAACAGGTTCTCATTAAGGGGGTAGTACTTTTTTTTTTGGACTCCCTTCTCCCTCATGTTTAGCATATTAGTGTTGAGGTTTTAAGACGTTCGTTCCGTTAGTTTGGAGATTTTGGGACCTTTCGAGTCATGTTTTTGTCAATATTTAAGACCTTTCGTGCACTTTAGGTGTCAATTTTTTTAATGGCGAGCGAAAGCGAGCCTCTAATGTTAGAAAGAACTGGTTTTCGGCTGGGAAATTTGTCTACCAAAAAATGTACACATATATCTTGAAAGGGGGTCTAGTTTTTTTTTCTTCTAAGTTTGATGGAGGTCTAGCGAGGAAACTAAAAACAATTTATATAATATATAAATATATAGACCAAAAACCAAGCACTAACCCGTTAAATAAACCTTTCTGTTAGTAAAAATAGGACTTCAGAGGCTATCAACCCTTCTGGATTATTAAGCCAGCACACTGTAAGTCAAGAAAAGCGTAAGGACTGGGGCCCCTTTTCGAGAACTCCAGTCCCTTGGGCACATTACACAGGCTCTCATCCTAAATATTTCATTCTATGTAGGCTACTACTAAACGATTGTATTCAGCTTAGGAAGTGTATCTAGCAATTATATGATGTCGAACTATCTCACTTAACCTTTTTACTCCCACAAATCCTTCTGGAACTACCCAAAATCGTGTAATGAGAGCAAGAATAACATTTTAAAGACGTCGCCGGTACAAAAGGGGTTAAATGCGAATTCATGCGAACGAATTTCCGGCAATATATTTACTTAATTCTGAGCTTGCAACTTCAAAGGTAAAGGTTTTAATAAATAGTGTCACCTACAATAGTTTACTGCAGTCAGCTATCCAATTACACTGCAAAAATATTCCAAAAATAGAATAGAAAATATGCCCGAACATCGTCAACTTCATTTACCGTAATTATCTTCCAACGTTCATAATTTGATGCATTTCCATCACATTTCAGCTCATATCGTTCTAGGAATACAATATTTTCTGAAATTATTTGTTTTGCATCTTCACAAAGGTCAACCTCATCCGGGTCTTGATCCGCCTCTCTTTCTCTCTCTCTCTCTCCAATAGAATTTATCAACAGTAATGTAAGTAATTTTGCAAGGTATATTATATATTTCAAACTAGGAGGGGTACCCGGCGTTGCCCGGGTTTAAATTCTACTACCATAATCACCATCATCAATCACTACTACCACAATCATCACAATACTACTACTACCATAATCACCAGCCTCGACCTCCCTGTGCCTCATTAACACCTTAAGAGCGGGTGGTGGAGTATATTTCACTGTGCCGCTCAGCGGGTTTTTATTTACCATAAATGGGGTTGTTTCCGTGCTCTTTTTCATGCATAAACAAGACCCAGAGCGTAATACAAGTATGTATCCCTGAAAGGGCGTAAATTGAGCTTTCCAATGACACCCGAACCATCCTTCTACGATCACTGGTTGTCTTGCAACGATCGTGCAATCGAAGGGCAAAATCGGTAAAATACGG